>CM033472.1:245112012-245199283 GCA_019447015.1 Hymenochirus boettgeri
GTAGAATGTAGATAGATAGATAAGATAGCAGAGATAGATAGATAGCAGAGATAGATAGATAGATGCGATAGAGATGATAGATAGATAGTAGAGATAGATATGCAGAGTTAGATAGATAGTACAGATAGAGATAGATAGATAGATAGATAGATAGATAGATAGATAGATAGATAGAGTAGATAGATAGATAGCAGAGATTAGATAGATAGAAGATGATAGATGATAGTAGATTAGAATGATAGATAGATAGATAGAGATAGCAGAGTTAGATAGATAGTCAGAGTAGATAGATAGATAGATAGTAGATATAGATAGATAGATAGCAGAGTAGATTAGAGTATGATAGATAGATAGATAGATAGATAGATGCAGATAGATAGATAGAAGATAGATAGAGAAGGATAGATAGCGAGAAGATAGATAGATAGCGCAGAGATAGATAGATGATAGATAGATAGATAGATGATAGATAGCAGAGTTAGATAGATAGCAGAGTTAGATAGATAGCAGAGTTAGATAGATAGCAGAGTTAGATAGATATCAGAGTTAGATAGATAGCAGAGTTAGATAGATAGAGATTAGATAGATATAGATAGAGTGATAGATAGATAAAGTAGATCAGATAGTAGATAGAGTTAGATAGATAGATAGCAGAGATAGATAGATAGAGAGATAGATTGCAGAGTTAGATAGATAGAGAGAATAGATAGATGATAGATAAGATAAATGATAGAGATAGATAGCAGAGTTAGATAGATAGATAGATGATGATAGATAGATAAATGATAGTAGCTAGTATGAGAGATAGCATAGATAGCAGAGTTAGATAGATAGCAGAGTTAGATAGATAGCAGAGTTAGATTGATATCAGAGTTAGATAGATAGCAGAGTTAGATAGATAGCAGAGTTAGATAGATAGATAGAGTTAGATAGATAGATAAAGTTAGATAGATAGATAGATAGATAGAGTTAGATAGATAGATAGCAGAGATAGATAGATAGAGAGATAGATTGCAGAGTTAGATAGATAGCAGAGATAGATAGATGATAGATAGATAAATGATAGATAGATAGATAGCAGAGTTAGATAGATAGATAGATGATAGATAGATAGATAAATGATAGATAGATAGATGATAGATAGCAGAGTTAGATAGATAGATAGATAGATAGATAGATAGAAGAGTTAGATAGATAGATGATAGATAGCAGAGTTAGATAGATAGATAGATGATAGATAGCAGAGTTAGATAGATAGCAGAGTTAGATAGATAGCAGAGTTAGATAGATAGCAGAGATAGATAGATAGCAGACAGAAAGAGATCGAGGGACAGATAGAGGATAGTAGGGCAGAGGTCCATGTAGAATGTACAAGAATGTCTCCCTGCCCAAGGTGTGGGCAAGCGTTTGACTACAAATGAACACAACAGTAAGTTTAAAATGACCAAATTGCTACCAGTATATAAGAATTTCATCAAGTTATTATGTTGTCAAAAGATTTAAAAATATTACAAAATACTGCAATCTGGCTTTACATACTTTACAAATAAACATGACCGTTACAATAGTATATTTGTTTAATGGAACGTGTGGGGGGGGGGGGGCCCAAAAATCTGACTTGTGCCTTGGGCCCCATTTGGTCTTAATCCGGCTCTGAGTGTCGCCATTACCTGGCCTGACAAGGTTATGTACTTCCAAGTTGAATTGGTTAATAGAACGTCAGCCAAGTGCTTGAAAACTTACAAATTCTACAAATTGGTCAGAAAGCCTAATGAGGCATCTGGCAGAAGATATTCAGTAGCCTTTCAAGGGTACAATCTATCTTCTATGATAGATAGATAGATAGATAGATAGCAGAGTTAGATAGATAGATAGATGATAGATAGATAAATGATAGATAGATAGATGATAGATAGCAGAGTTAGATAGATAGATAGATGATAGATAGATAAATGAGAGATAGATAGATGATTAGATAGCAGAGTTAGATAGATAGCAGAGTTAGATAGATAGCAGAGTTAGATAGATAGCAGAGTTAGATAGATAGCAGAGTTAGATTGATATCAGAGTTAGATAGATAGCAGAGTTAGATAGATAGCAGAGTTAGATAGATAGATAGAGTTAGATAGATAGATAAGTTAGAGATAGATAGATAGATAGAGAGTAGTGATAGATAGCAGAGATAGATAGATAGAGAGATAGATTGCAGAGATTAGATAGATAGCAGAGATTAGATAGATGATAGATAGATCAATGATTTAGATAGATAGATAGATAGATAGATTGATAGAAAGAGAGATAGATAGATGTTAGATAGATAGATATAGATATAGATAGATAGATGATAATGATAGATAGATAGATGATAGATAGCAGAGTTAGATAGATAGATAGATAGATAGATAGATAGATAGATAGAGTTCAGATAGATAGTAGAGATAGAGAGTAGCAGAGTTAGATAGATAGATAGAGATAGATAGATAGATAGCAAGAGTTAGATAGAATAGCAGAGAGTTAGATAGATAGCAGAGATTAGATAGATAGCAGAGTAGATAGATAGCAGAGTTAGATAGATAGATAGCAGGACATAGATAGTATATAGATAGATAGATAGCTAGAGATGATAGATAGCGAGTTCGATAGATAGATAGATAGCAGATAGATAGATAGATAGATAGATAGATAGATAGCATAGAGATTAGATAGATAGATGATAGATAGCAGAGTTAGATAGATAGATAGATAGATAGATGATAGCAGAGTTAGATAAGATAGCAGAGTTAGATAGATGCAGGAGTTAGATAGATAGAGAGAGATTAGGATATGATAGAGATAGCAGAGGTAGATAGATAGATAGATAGGAGAGTTAGATAGATAGAAGATAGATAGATAGATAGATAGATAGATAGCCGAACTAAAACTGCTAAGTGGGGCCCAATGGAAATCCTGGATCCTAGTGAGCCGTCTGACCCTGGCAGATATTTTTATTATAGCAAGTACTCATAGGTTAGCAACACTGACCATCTACCTAAAAGACCTGCAGCTGCTACACACACAATTCCCCCTATTTTCTTCTTTTTATTTTTCCACTTGCTATCTTGTTTAATATTACTGTAGTAGTGTAAGAGTTTTGGAGCTATGATGGGAGCAGCATCTTTTGTACTGTGTCCTCTATGTAAATTGCCTGTCTTTTGTTTCCATGCAGTCCTTCAGTGTGACAGCCTCAGTCAGTAGACTCAGAACCTCCTGCACATAGTTCATCGCCACTTCCGAGGACTTCATCCAGTAGTTGGCCTACAGCGATCGGACACCTCAAAGTAGCAGGTGACATACACTTTTGAACCATTTGTATTCCAGCACGTAGTCATAGCCCGCCTCACACTGCTTCCATGGACTCTCCAGCCACCAGTGTTCATGTGGCCCCTGGTTCTGTATAATAGCACCAGCTCTTTATGGGAAGCCAAGCTGGTACAAGCCAGCACCGGAAGAGCTTCCATCACAGGGGTGCCCCAAGCGTGAGGCAAGTCAGACTCCAAATTGCTCAGGACAGACTCTTCAACTACAGACTCACAACCCAATACGGGGCTCCTCGCAACTCAGCATACCGCAAGGGTCTGATCAAACTCGCATATATTACGACTGCCAGCACCTGGGACATCAAAGTTCAAGGATTCTGCTTGTCCAGTCCCACAACATTGCCCTCAGCGTGGGTGCTGGTGTCCCAATACAGACTGCAGCAAGATTCAAGGATCAGGTTCTAAAGTCTCAACTGGATTTTCCTAGAACTGAGAAAAATAAGAACTCAACAGCACTAGCCCATCACCTTCCTCCGATCCCTCTAAGAAATAGACGGGAGATTCATGGCTTGGGGGCCAGCACCTGAGGGAGGGGCTTGGTTATAGATAGATCGAGACTTGAACGCAGTGGAAATTTAAGCTTGCTAATAGTCTAAACCCCCTACTTCCCACACACAAACATTGCAGGAAGAATTGGACGTTATGATACAGGACGAATGCACAACATATTCAGCATCATGCAATTGTTTTGTTGTTCTTTTTCTTTTTTCTCCTTGTGTCACCAAAGAAACGAACCTGTGTCACCTGTTGCAGTAAGACAATTTTTACCTGATGAAAACACAAAAAAGGAATGGTTCAAATAAAAAGACTGATTTAAAGTGGGAGGAGAAGGGATCGAAAGAAGACAAGGATTTGTAGCAGCATCGGGTTTTTGGGGTTTTAAACCTATTTGTAAATAAGAGGTGGCTGCCATACTGTAGGGTTTCATTCATTCCAAGTCACATGTTTGTACAACACAGATTCGTTGAATTTTACAGTTGCTAACTTTCGTTTCAAGTTAGACTGTAGCTGTATTTATTCTGCCTAGTTTACAAGGTATGGATGACACAGAACAAAAAATGTTTTGCAAGTCGAATGTAGGGTCATGATTTTGAGAGACATGAACTGTATTGATTGATGCCGTCAACTGAACCTGTAAAGCACTCATTTGTTTTTTCTGTAAGCTGCTAATACCAATGGTTCCACATGGTGTATGATGTTGAGGGACAAACTTGGTCTAACTTGGTGAATCACCCACTGTTTAAAGATGGCAATACATGCTAGATACGATCATACCATAACTACTCATATGTTGTGTGTTGTGGGTTTTTGGGCCAACATTAAATCGGACTGACAAATAGTTTTTTCTTTTCACTATTAGACTTGGAGGATTTTTGTTTTTACTAATTTATTACTGGTATAAATCACTACGATTGTCCCATAATATGTTGCCTGCATGTATGGTCTCCTTAACCAGAAGAATATTAATTTACCCCCACACCCCCCCCCCAAACCAAAACCTCACCAAATGTAGGTTCTCAACCCACCCTAGGCTCCCTGTAGAAGTCCTTCTACTGTGGTACTTCCAGAAAAAATCCCGTACCGTAGGAGGGGGAGTATATGCTAGGCGGCATAGGAATCTGGACTTTAACGCCTGGTATAGACATCTGAGGAACCCAGGGGTGAGGAAAAAGTGATTTAGGTGCTCATCCTTGGATTTATGGCAGGTTAAAGGGGTTATATATTTTAACTTTTAAGGAGGTTGATTTACTACAACAAGGCAACAGCTACTAGCAGCGCCTTGACACTTGTTATCATTTTGTCCTTTTGAGGGATGTCGACCATGTGTATATTTTGATAACTAATAACTAGAATAAGAAGCCAATTATGGGAGTAACTGCAACAGTTGAATTTTGTAGTAACATCGAATGGTTAGATGGCTGTTTTTTGAGACCGTGTTAGCACAACCAGAAGCAGGATTCATGTTGTCTATGGTAAAATCTTGGTTTGTCTTTTAACTCTTATTTTCCATTGTATTTCCATTTATATACTTAAGCAAGTAAGTAATAATGACGTATTTGGGTTGAAGATGAAAAGGCAGTAGTTACACGAGCTTGTTTTTTTATTTATACACTTTCAAGCCCGCTATGAGGCCACTATCAGAGTTAAGCAGACTAAGTACCTACAAGCCTCGGCTAAGGCTAGGTCAGATTTGTTTGTCCAAAAAACCGACCCAAACCAAAAACATCACATAAACTTAGTGTCACCATTGTATATGGCAGGTTTCGGGGCCAGGCAAATGCTGTAGAAGATGGTAACACCGTTTTGTACTTAAAATGCACCATGTGTTATCATATATATAGAGATGAGGCTGCATTTTAAACTGTTACATCGATTATCCCAAGTGTATTATTAGGACTGGGTACACACACCGAACCGACCGATTCACTTGGCACGTTTCAGGCCTCGAAACTATCTGACTGGTGTGGGGCGGGCCGGTCGTGACCAACGCGATAGGACGGTTGTCTGTAAATTCCGATCGATGTGCGGTCCCTCCCGTTGAGCCCACCGTAGACTTATAATTCTTCTTGAATGTGACAACCTCATTGTTCTTATTTACCACCATGCCTCAATTGTTTCTTATGTTAAGGCAGTGCAAGGAAATGATGTATTATAAGCTTGGTGGGGTTTTTTTTTTTTGTCTGGGCAGACTAATAATGTTGCCAACACATGCGACCCACAGCAAGTGTGCTGCAGAGTTATATGGTATCTGTCGGGACAGCGCACACAGACCCCGACCGTTCCCATACTCGGTATAGAGATCGGACGGCCCGTCGCGGCTATCACCGCACATCTATTGCTCCCCTCTAATATCAAGTAAGGGGCTGATAACGACTGACGTAATTTCCGTCATTCTGATCAATTGAGTGCCGTCTATAATATTGATCCAGACGGGATTATTTACATAGTATCATTCATATGTTGGTCACCTTAAGATGCAAACACCTCTGGGACTTTTTGGTTGGAAACAACAACTTTTAACCATGTAGTCAACATTGAGTGTGCGGGAGATTGAGTATCTTGTTTGGTCAACGTGAAGACACTGACTATTGCCGGTAAGTGTGCGCGGTGAGGTTTAATAATTAAGCCGCATGCTGTGTTAAGTTGTCACCCACTGGCTAGAGCATTTAAGCAGAAGGCGTAGGCTGCGAAGGTTATTTTTTTTATTTTATCTGTAACCTATCTTAATTACAGCAGCTGTAAAATACAAAGTGCCTTGTCTATTAAAGATGTCTGTATCTGTTCGGTCCTTGGTATATGCAGGATCCTTGGATATGGCAGGTTTGTCTGCAGTTTCCTTTTGGTACAACACAATCCTCTTTAATGTTAAATCTTAAAGCGGCTGTGATCTGCTGAGCCCTTCATTTTTTTTTTTTTTTTTTTTACTGAATTAGTTTTTTACACATGGCGTTACCCACTTGCCGAATGATCACCGATATACAATATATATATATATATATAGTTTGTTGTTGGGATATTAAATACCTCATTATGGACCATTCTGAATCTTCTATAGACGATTTTCAATAATAATCCCTCTTGGAAGGATTGGCTTTGTCTAATGTACCCGGTGTTCTACGCCTTAAGATTGATATAACTGCTAGCATCTATCACATGAGTTACGTGAAGGAAGACCATATTTTGTTCCGTTGAATAGCTACCATTGTTTGGCCAATGGAAGTAATATATACAGTGAAGCTGTACCAACCAAGCACTTCTAGACTGTCAGTTGTCATAGATTTTTGGCCAAAATCTCCTTTTACTTTTGGCTTCCAGAACTTTTGATTTGGGACAAAGAGCTTTACCAAATGATTGAAACTAAGGTTATTTCAAATTAGTGCTTTAATGGTGTGAAAATCAATATGAACTTTTTTTTTCAACGTGGCTCTAATGGTCATTTAACAAAACCTGTATACAGTTGTAAATGTTTAACATGCAATTTTGTAAAGCAGCATCCTGTATTTTATTAACTATTTTAATGAACCACTTGTGATAATTATTTCAACAACAAACCTGTTAAAAAACCCATTGGAATGTCTATTGTAAATATTCAGTGGTGAGCACATCACCCTCTGTGGTATTAATAATGATACACAAATTAATTAGTGTTGAGGTCTTTTTATTGACATGCCAATAAACAGAGGCGTAAGTTCCCATGAGCCCTTTGATGCTGAGTGAAACGAGATGGGCAGTAGTCTGGAATGACTCACCAGGTCGAGCGCGCTAGACCTAAATGATGGTTCAGAATAGATGGATTGGAACTTTAGTACCTCTATATAAGCGTTTGATTTGTCTAAAATACAGTTTTATTTTGTAACAAGTCCAGTCTTAGGAGAGGGTTAACAGTAATGCTGTCCACGAATCCACTAGTCTATAACATTATTCATCCCACCCATTGCAGGTTTGCAAATGCTTGTTGCTGGTATGATTTGCAATGCAAGTTTTAAAACATTTTAAAGATCCAAGAACTGGCTGTAGAAAAACACCTTGTGTCCCTAAGCGACTTGGTATCAATGTACCTACTTCTGTAATGTTACTGGGCGTTATGATGTTATATTCAGGTATATGCTCTCATAAACAGACGTATTATAATCACCGGTGCTACAATGGTTCTCTCATTTCCTTCAGCGAGATATCGAGTGAGTCTTCCACTCTCCTTCTCACTCTCTCTCTTTTTCTCATCCTCCCAGATCTCAAAAGCGCAGTTGTCACTTGTTTATTTCTTGTTTTGTTTTGTGACTGTTACAAAATTTGTTTGGTTTATTTCTCCGTTCAAAAGGAAATCAGGTGTCCCCTTGAAAAAGAGGGAACATTTTTTAATTAAGAATTATCTGAGACAAGTATAAAAAGCAAATCATGAGATTTTTGTTATCTAAAAAAAAAAAAAAAAAATGCACAGGAAAAAAAAAAAGCAATTAAAAAATACAAAACTTTGTTTTTTCGCGCCTTTTCCAAACTGTACCAAACTGTGAGTTGGTTGAGTGGAATTTTATCACCCTTGTTTTGGGTCTGCTTGTAAAACTTATATTATATAGTGTGTATAAACATCACAGGGTTCAATCGCTGGATCTCCTCCGATGTCTCCCAACATGAATGACTGCCCTCCAAAAGACAAGAACTTTACTGTTCCTGTTGCCCAAATAATATTCTAACAGGCTATGGTGGAGGTCGTTTTGGGTAAAAGAGTTCCTGACTATGTTATCACTCCGTGCGTTTCTACACAAAGTGTAACATTTTGAATCTTTCAAAAGAGAGTTAACTAATTTGATAATTAAAAACTAACCTTAAAAAAGTTATAGCTTCTGATTGTGACGTTGCGTGCGAAAACTTTACTTTTTTTTTTTAAGATTTGAACTGGGAAATAAGAACAGTAAACCTAAAGATAAAGACGTTTGTTAAAGAGGAATATGGTGTAAAATATATTTTTTCCAGACTCAAAACCAGAATTGTTGATTAACATTATTATATTATTCATAAGCTGTGCAATGCAACACATAATAAAAATTATGTACTTTACTACTATTATTTATCCCTTGGATTAGCCCGGTTGGGACCCCCAAACACCACATTTGAAATCTAGCTTGTAGTACAGGGGCTGGCTTTGCCCCCTCTAAAGTCCCCGCAACTTGGGACTCAATTGAAAGTACAAAATTTTGCTTTCCCAGTACTGTGGCATGGGGCGGATGCAGAAACCCGCACCTGGGAACCAGAACAAAGGCAAACCCAAGGGTGAGGACTAGTGGTTTTAGTCCTACTCTGTAATTTTAGTGGGGGGGGGGGGTTGTGGTTTGGGAAGTACAGTTTCTTGTCTGGTTAGTGACTGTTTACCTCCTAGCCCCATCATATGATGAGTGATCCAATATTAAATGGGCACCAAGTGTGTCAGTGTAGAATGCCATACTATGTCCCACATATTTGTATTGTTAGTTATTTTCATTTTTCTTTTTTTCAAGTGTTTATGCAACCAAGATATTTCAGTCCTGTTTGGTCCTATAAGGGCATCTATGTGAAAAAAAACACATGCCCCTGCAAAGTTAAATCATGTACTCCGTGCTGCCTTAATCCTATCTATGTCAGTGGACTTTGTTTAACCATGGTGTCAGATGCTTGTGTCACCCTCCCCTCCCCCTTCCCCCTCCCCTGTTCCCTCCTCCATGTCTCAACTCCGGTAACCGACAAGCTTATCATGTGCAGTAGAAGTTAAAATTTCAACATCCTTGAAAAACAACACCCGCACACACGTAGCCAATGAAAGCAATCTGTCCTGGAGACACAAAGAAGAGAGAACAGTACAGTTTACGATCTCTCTCTGTGAGCCATCATCAATCAGTGAAGTCTATCAAGAAGGGGGGTCACAGGCAGCCTTATCTCTGCCCATCAAAGCTACCTCTCTCCCCCTGCTAATGTGTTATCTCTGTTTATTACAGAGCAGGGAGGGGGGAATCACGTCACGGATTTGATTGACAGTCCAAGTAGGAGTAGAGGAATGCAATCACGTATTCTAACTGGAGTATCTCAGGACAGAGAGGGAATCTGAACAAAGTGAAGACACTCGGGGGTTGTGGGGAATTATAGAACACAATTGAAAAGAAAGTTCATTTTCCCACTATAGATGCCCTTTAATTTATCACTGTCAATAGGGCCGTTGTTAGGTGTGTTATTATGTAGTACAATCGTTACTTTACTTTTATTCTGATAATTAGAGGATATAGCCCATTATGGTGTGAAATTTACATTTACTGATTGCTGTACAAATGATTCTTAATGACGATACAAGGACCCTAATCTCTAATGCTGGTTCTGTTACCTTACAAAGCGTAGGAAGGTGAAGCTGTGCAATGATGTGTTCCATAGTAATCCATAATATTCCATAATATTTTTACATACTGTGTAACGAGGGATACAAACCCACAGAAAGCAGGGTTTACCCAGATTTAACTAGAGGTTTGCGTAACTAGGACACACACACTGTGCACATTTAACCATTGGTGTTTTGAGTGGATATAGTTAAGATGGTAGGATGTGGAATTGCAAATTATAGAGGCTCTCTTAACGGGATAATCATACTGCAAATGGTAAATCAACCCCAAATTTTCAAATGTAGAAAGCTAAATGATGCCCCTCACTCCCTCTGCCTTCCCTTTTCAAGTTTCTCACTTTTTTACAAACCCTGATGCTCAGAAAGGAAGCCAGAGGAATATCATTCAGTCATTGGCTGTGATGCCATCAGCTTATAGTAATTAGGACAGGTCTAGAAAAGCAAAGCTATGGATTTGTTGGAAAAGTGGATCTAATGATACAAAGCTGAAGGAATCAGTGTATGCACTGGCTAGATAGTATGGGACGCCATTGTGACTTGCTTGCCAAACAAAGACCTTCTATTCCCATCACTTATTTTCATTGACTTTTGTTCCATAACATCATCTTGAAACATGAGGGACCTAAACTACTGTTCATATCATTCTTAGCAGTTGAGCTTTCCCTACATGAAGGGCTAGGCAACACTAGCCCGTTTCTCATGCGTTTTACGATCCTCGTCCTGCAATCCGTTTGTGGGTGGCCACATGCATTGCTGTGATCCGCTCTAAAGGAGCGCATGTGATCACTTTTTTGCGATTTACATGCACTGCGCAACATTGAGCGAATCTCAGTGCAAGCCGACAAATAAACGTGTAAAAAATCGTGCTTGCCTGTGCCTTTTCCCACGCTTTGCCAACACGTAGGAGTGGTCTCCGCTTAAAAGGCAAATCTTACCTAAAATGCATTTTACCCTAGAAACTGTGAATATCTGGTCTATAGCCTGTCTTTCTGTTTAATATCAAATCTTTCACTAATGAAAATCCCTCTCTCTCTTTAGGGGATGCAAAGTAACCAATCTCATACAAAAAAAAGGATTCTTCCCATTTCTGGTATCCAATGAATCTCTTCTAGCGCCTGCTGCCTAGTAACTTTCTTGTTTAAAAACAACAACAGTCTGTGCGTTGTGTCTACATTCCCAAGAGTGACTGTACCAATCGCTATCATATATAGATGCTGGAAAACAATACCAACACATACGTTGAGTCTTTGTAAACAAATGTGTCAAAACAATACTTCTAATGCTTTCTAGTTTGGTAATGGATTCTTGTGATGAGTCATAGATCTCGATGCTAGCAAAAGATTCAAATTTAGTAGAAAAAATGACATTTTTGATTATATTAAATGCAAAAGAACGAAAGGAACTTGGATTTTTATCTAAATATTCTATGTTCCAGTCTGGCATAGCCGAGCAGACTTTCTGTTCTAGTGTGTAGGCAATTAATAAATAAGAGGAGGAGAACAAAGCCCCAACTGCTTGTACAGCTGCTAATAATTGGATGAAAAAATTGTTCAGATTGTGTCAGCCAATCGTTATGCTATGATAACGTATGATATTGGTGTGTTGTACGATAAAGGTGTTATGTATGGTAGACGAGACCAATGGGACAGAGGTCTATCAGACATAGAGGAAAGTCTAAGTGAATATAAATGTAAGATTGGTTGATGGTCTGGTAATATTGGGCCATATTACTAACCGGTGGTATCGGAAACTTCGTTGATACCGTGGGATATCACAAAAGTATGATCTGCAATGTTAGTACATATCAATGGGGTAGCAAATACTGCAATGGTATTGTATGGCGATCGTATATTTTACAATCTGTTCGTTGTACGGCCACAAAGTAATCTCTTCCATCGCATTGTAGATTACAGCAACGATCGCTATTAAAGGTGACTATAAATATGGCCTTGTGTAACAGGGAATTCAATAATCGGATGGTATGTGATGATGGATAAAATCTCCATGTGCCAGCCGTGTCCTGCTGGAACATTACATTACTAAAGGAATTCTCTGCATCTTTTTTTTTTTTGTAAGTGGTTAAGACACGCTAGAGTGGTTTCTGCACGATTGTGCATGCAATTTCGAATGTAATTGAAATCGCGGTATCACAAAAAACCTTTGCAATTCTGATGCGCTGTAACTTGTGCATCCATTACTGTTTTGGGAAAACCGTGCAATCACCATTTTTTTCGCATGACGCTACCATAACGCAAAACGGGCAAATTGCATGCTCAAACATGCTACAGCGACACAATCGACTGGAATCCAACAAGGGCTTTGTAGTGTGGCCTCAGCCTAATGGGAAAGGAAGCATTTAGCGTGCCCATGGTCTGGGTGACAGATTCTCTGTAACACCCAATCTCCCATTCAGGGTGGATACGCGCTCTGATATGTGGTGCATTCCCTGTGGTTTTGTTACATACATTTTTGAGGTTTTATTCCATGTGAACAAATCCTTCATTTACATTCTGCAAATCTCTCTCCCCCCCCCTATCTTTATTTGCTGTGTTTGTGCATATCATATAAATGTGTGTAATTACAATATGCAAACATGAGCTTGCACAAGCTTATCAAATAAATGTGAAGCGATCTCTTGCTCTTAGAGAATTTGTCTTTAATTAACCACACATACACACACACTCACACACTCGCTGTCTACTTCTAACTTCACCCACCACAATACCATGTGCTGACAGAGCATGCGCGAGCATCAGCGTTGTTATGGTAACTGCAAGTTTCCACAGCAACAGGAATATGCAATAGCAACCTCATTTTGTTTTTCTTCTTCTTTCAAGGTTCCAGTTGAATTTAAAAAATTAATTGCGTGCACAAAGGTGATTGTGTATTTTAATATTTATAACCGCATTGACATATTTCATAGCCCGTCGACATAATCTTGATATTTCTGCGTGCAAACCCTGCACCTGAGCACGTTTCAAGATTTTAAAGTGCCAAGAAGGTAGGCTTTGAGTTACTTGTATTAAGGTTCTATTGTCACTGTGTGCTCTGCATTTCGCAGTGTCAATACAATGTTTAAAAAAAATGTCTACATTGATACATTAGCATTGGCACAAATGTAGGTAGCGGGAGACGGTGCTTTAATCTATACAAAAGGTTACCTATAGGTGTGTAAGTTGCCAGATATCCCACACATGCTGGTAAACAAAAAAGGTTTAATATAATACACTAAACTCCCAGCATTCCTGGTTTTCTCTGCTGTTAGGGCTAGGTCCCCACTATGAAAATAGAAGCTAAAGGGAGGCCGCACTCTCCAGAAAAGAATTATTGATTCACGCCAAACATACACAACGTTTCGGGGAGACGTGTGCCCCCTTTATCAGTGTTCACTTCTATTTTGATACTTACCTGGCTGTGGGCACAGCATCTTAGGGGGTGCACTCGTATGGTTCTGGCCTGGATGCTGCATTCTTTCTTGTCTTTCTAGGTCCCACTATGCCCGTTCCGGTTCATTTCATACAATGCCTTTTTTTTCCCATTTCGGACCGTTTGTGGGTTTACAGACTTATTTTGGGTTGTCCGTGTTTCTAGTCGTCTGAGTTCAAGCGCATTTAGTGGATAATCACAGAAATACCAAAGAAAACCAAAAATTAGTTTGTCCCCATGTGTTCCGCTTTTTATTGCGTTCCATAGACTAGTGCAATTCTGAAACACACATGCAGATAAAGAATGGTCCGAATAGATTCGGAACACAAATTATAAGTGGGAACGGATACTACGTGGTTTCCATATATTTTAAATAATTGCGATTCGAAAAAAGCTGATATAACGGAAAATGCACACACGTAGTGGACCTAACCCTTAAGGAATGCTGGGATTTGTTAGTTTTCAAAACATTAGAGGCCTGCTGGTTTGGACATCTCATATCCGTGGGCTACAAAACTAATTCAACCAATCAGAAAATCCAGTCCCATTGGATAAACTGTATTTTTCTATTCCGTGCATATTTACAACCGTTCTGTTGTCTCATTAAACTATTTATGATTTGCCTACATGTCAGAATGCAAACTTCCAACCAAGTGTTTGAGTCTCTTTGCTAATCCATTCTCCAACATCTCTACCGGAGGATATCTGAATAATTCATACCACAAACCGCATATTATAGGCACTCGGTTGCATTGCAAATATATGTGTGGTGTCGGGGGGAGACGGTCCAACTTGCTTGTACCTAGAGCTAAAGATCTAATCTTTCCTCCCAGACAGGAGCCCACTACAGGCACAGCAATGATCTCCCACAGCTTAACATGGAACCTGACAGAAGGATCAATGTTAAATTTACACAGCGCCAAGTTGTTATTATTAAAGGGATATCGCCCAGGTACAACCGCGCCGGTCATTGATGTGTGTTTATTTGTTAATGAATAGTACCACCTATGGCTGAACCTGGTATCCATAGACCTACTGAATGTCATACTATCATTATCCCATAAAGGATGAGGCCAACTACACGCAATATCGTGCTTAAACATGTGGGATTCTGGTGCGATGTTCCGTGTTTGCACATGTTGATGGAAACGCATGCGTTTGCGTTAAAAATGTGTGTCGCAGACAGATACGCAATACGCATGCCCATCAGAAATCAGGTGAACTTTTGCATTCCTGATTGATCCATTCTAACCAAAATCCCACGTGCAGTCGCAAGCAAAAACGCATGGCAAAATGCGTTAGTGTGGCCTAGCCCTCAATTGTTAGTAAAATGTATGAGGCCTAGAGATGTGTATGCACTGCCTTATTTTATTACATAACTTACGCGAGCCTTTATAAATGGTCCCATGATGTTCTCCAATGTCAGAGATGGGAGAAGTGTCAGTGACAATGACTGTGGGAGAGCCAGAAAACAGTCTGTTAATGCATGAGTATATTTCTCTGTTTGTCCTTGTTTTATCAGGAAAAATCCCATTGGGTATTTATTATTTATACAATTCCCGGTGTTTATATTGTGTCCCTACCATCTGTACAGTAACTGAGAGGGGTAGAGAGTAGAAGTGAGAAGGAGTAATGGAATAGACAGAATATGGTAGTCGTATCTGTACTTTAATCTAGTGGGAAACCACATTCTGCAATTGTATTAGAACATCTCTGAACTCCATCTTGACAGTCAATGGTCAGTGTTCGATGATCCTTATGCAGGAACCTCTAATTCCAATAGTTCACTTTTACAGTTAATAATTGTTCCATAAATACAATAAACAGGCCAGGTGTGGTTTTGGAGGTGTGGCAGGCAAGGGGTGGGGATAGGACACTAGGGTTTCTAAGGTGTAAATCAAGCCTGCTGAGCCTTGATCATTATATTGATAAATTGTGCACCACATGTCCAGCCCGGTAGACTGTCAAGTTGAAGAAAAAATATTCATTAACCCTTGGTAATGGTTGTTGTATGGTGATGGTACAACTCCCATTGCAATCGTAAATCTAACAGGCGCAATCATAATTTTTTTCGTCAACAGACAGAAATGTACGATCGCGGTTACGCAGTCCTACTATGCAGAATTTATACCGCCGAACAGTCCTAATTTACTATTACGCCTTCTTTACGCAAGCACGCACTCTGCAGAATCTGTGTGTCTCTTTGCTTGCCTTTGCCTGCCATCACACTCTCCACACAGAGTACTCATTATGGACAAACAAGTATGTACCAGTAACTGAGCTGGGCATGGGGGCATCTTATATTAAAAAAAAAGGTTAAAATTTAGGACCGAACAGAGTCCAGATGGGGGTTACCTTGAGTGGTTGGAAGGCCTTTTTAACTCATGTGAAAGCCCCTTTGTTCATTAAGGTATAGCACTGTGGCAGGTATATATATTGTATGGGCCTAGGAATGTGCATTTTCTTTTCTTTGTTTGTATAAATGTTTGACCAGATCAGTAGCCTTTAATTGTAATTTAGCCTAAGGAGTGCTTCCACCGTCATTCTATTGTGGGCATCTTATATTTACCAGTCTGTGTTGGCTGGGCATTAGGGTCAACTTATTTTTAACAGGCTGGGCATTAAGGCATCTTATATTTTGTCTTTGTGGCACATCTTATAAATTACTAGTCTGTGTTGTGGGTACTTATATTTACTAGTTTCACCAGCCATGTGTTAAGTTCAGCCCTCCAGTTTACCATCCAGTGTCAAGTCAGCCCTCCATTCCACCAGCCAGTGTTAAATAGCCTTCCAGTCCACACCAATGTTAAGTCAGCCCTCCAGTCCACAAGCCAGTGTTAGTTGGCCCTCCACATCTACCTCCACAAGCCACGCCACTTTAATATTTGTTTCAGGTGAAAAAGGTCTAGGAATACTCTGAATGATCCTTAAATAACGATATGGAGACGTATTTACAATGAGATTATTTATGGTTAGGTAGGGTTAATGTGTAGGGTATGAAGTTTGGACTAGATGGATGCCTGCCTTTATTACAACCTCCAGTACTATGTTATGGATAGCCCTGCCTTATAAATACGCCCCAGTAGCTGGATGCATAGTTCTCACTATACATAAAATAAACTTTCACAACAGTTCTCTGTAATAGCCATAGGCTTTATTTTATTCCCAGTGTTTTCTGTAGGCTTTTACGCCAAACATTCAAACAAACTCATCCATTTATCCATTTATCAGTTTTTAATAGAAAGTGGTCAGACTGTGTCGCTATTGACAGACAACCAGTAATGCACAGGTTTCAGAAGAGGACAAGACCAAGAAAACACAACATCAAAGAAAAATACAGTACTTGGTTCTGTGGTGAAGTATGTTGGCACCCGGCTTTGCACAGATCAGGGGGAGAGATAACGGTTGAAAACGTAAAAAAAGTACAAGCAAAAAGCACAGACATGAGGGTCTTACCGAAAAGGGTCTTACATTATTGAGGGTCTTACTTAGGGGTTTAACCGCTGAGGGCCTTACCAAGAGTGGTCTTACCGAATTTGGTCTGACAGAAGCGGGTCTTCCCAAAAGAGGGTCTTCCCAAAGAGGGTCTTACATAAGATGGTCTTCCCAAAGAGGGTCTTACAGAAGAGGGTCTTACATAGAGGGTCTTCCCAAGAGGGTCTTAGAGAAGACGGTCCTTACAGAAGAGGGTGCAGAGGTACGCTGTTCCCCTTTTATAAGCTAAAAGAAACTGTTTGAAGTTTAAATAAGATCCATTGGACACCTGATAGACTTGAGCAATAAACCAGAAATCTTTCTGCAATATAAAGAACCGTGATATTCACTTACATCACATTAAGCGTGTGTGTATAACAACATGTAGTGTGCCTTAACCCAGCCACCCATTATGATGGTTGCCCATTGCACATTGGTAAGATGCCTCTTTCAAGACAGAAATATTTATTTCCCATAATGCTCTCTAAAATATATGGTTTATTTACATGTCATTCACTTGTAAATTGGAGTTAATACTCACAGGCAAACCTGCCCAATATTCAGCCAATAGATTGTAAATACCGATTGGAAGTCAATCAGAATTAAAGTCCAGCTGAATCTTTCACATGACTGGTCTTTCTGACATAGAAGACTAAAAAGGGACCATGATTAACCAACATGTCTGAATTTTGGGGTGACAGTTTCGATGGGTAAGAATTACCAGACATATTTTGATTTCATCAACAAAAATATCGTCCAACGTCCTAGAGGTTAGTTAATATATTGGATTTAAAGAATTTTTTAGACCCAACCTCAGCATGGAAAGAATTAGGATGGTCTCATTGGTCTAAAGACCAAAAGGTCACCTAACGTTTTATAAGATCATGGCAACCATCAGCGGTCTAAGTTGACTGCATTGAAGGCCCAGTTGGAGGGGACCTGGCAGCAGGATAGATAACTGGCTCTCCAACCGCCAATAGAAAAGCATGTTTCATTTTCATATTGTGAAATTTCTCTCATTGCTGTTCATTGACTGGAGAAAACAGGCCACAAGAAGATGATGGTGAACTACTGTCCAAATAAGAAGAAAAACCATTGTGTTCTTTTGCTTCCTTCCTTTATTTCTGATAAACACAACTTCTTAAACCCCCCTAACATGGGATTGATATTTTGAGCGATTTGGTACATTCAATTGTATCGCTAAAATCAATCCCACGATGCCAGTTTTTCCAAATGAACGAATTTGCGGGAAAGATCAGTGCACAAGGTGGGGAACTTTGACCGGTTCTTCTGATTGGATTTCCTATTGGGATTAACTTTAGTCTGTCAGAGGTAAAAGTCATATTATATTTATATACTATATTCGACCCCCCGAGTGAAATCTTTAGTTGCAGGCCCCCCCCAAATCATAAGTCAGCTATAACTAACCTATTGCTGGATGTCTCTGAAGACCCGTTTCCTCCAGTCGTGCACTAAAGCATGGCTGTTATGATGGTGCTACGTGAAGGACCAAGAGAAGACGTAGGCTGGTGGAGACAGTAGGAATAGTTGTACTTCGGGAGATTGTGGCAATAGTTAAGTATAGCTGACTTGCCGTTAAGGATAAATTAAACTTGGTGGGTGTTGACCTGTTTGTTAAGTGGTAAGCCATACTTCATGGCCAAATAAAAAGCAAATACCATCGGATCCAACACAGTAATGAACGGTCAACGCCGTTGCAGGACCAGTTCCTTCTGGCGGACTTTTATGCCTGTCTTTTTTGACTCCCTATAACCAAGGTAGGGAGCCAATACTGATTGTGCTGTTGTGGCAAACTGATTGATTGCTTCCTGACAGAGTTTACAAGGTGGTAAACTATTGTATATTTGCAATGGCCATCTTTATTCCTAAAAACCTTCCTACTGGTTAAACCTGCTATTAAACACATCCCCATAAGCCACTAAAAGATGAATGCTGGAAGGAAACAAAGGTAATGCTAAAATGTGATGTATGAACCGGACATTCAATCACGTCAGTATTGGTATTTAATCATGGCATTGGTATTGGTATTTATCCCAACCCTAACCAACTCCTTTATGGGTGATCAGCCACACATTCACAGGCAGCACCATCTGCCTAAACAATGATTTTTCAGCAAATAGGTCAGGACAAATAAGTCAACTGCTTTACCAGTTGTGATCTTTGATCCCTGGCAAACTAGTCAACTGCTTTACCAATGTTTACCTACAATCCCTGGCAAAACTAGTCAACTATTTTACCAATGTTTACCTAAATCCCTGGCAAAACTAGTCAGCTGATTTACCAAGTTTACCTACAGTCCCTGGCAAATCTAGTCAGCTGATTTACCAATGTTTACCTACGCCCCTGGCAAAACTAGTCAACTGCTTTACCAATATTACCTACAATCCCTGGCCAAACTAGCCAACTGATTTACCAACATTTACCCATGATCCTGGCCAACTAGTCAAAACGCTTTACCAAAAGTTTACCTTTGATCCCTGGCCAAACTAGTCCACTGCTTTACCAATGTTTACCTTTGATCCCTGGCCAAACTAGTCAACTGCTTAGCAATATTTACCTACAATCCCAGGCCGAGCCAGTCAACTGCTTTGCCAATGTTTACCTTTGATCCCTTGCCAAACTAGTCAACTGCTTTACTAATGTTTTCCTACAATCCCTGGCCAAACTAGTCAACTGCTTTACCAATGTTTACCTTTGATCCCTGGCCAAACTAGTCAACTGCTTTACCAATGTTTACCTTTGATCCCTGGCCAAAATAGTCAACGCTGTACCAATGTTTACCTTGACCTGGCCAAACTAGTCAACTGCTTACCAAGTGTTACCTACAATCCCAGGCCGAGCCAGTCAACGCTTTACCATCGTTTACCTACGATCCCGGACAATTACAATAACCAGTTTCTTTATCCTCTAAAAATACTCAGAAACCCATTCCTTCTCCGATCTCATTATTATGGTAGCTATGAAGCTTGTGCAATGATGCAGAAATAAAGTGCAGTAGGTTTGCACAGGACACGTAAAAATATAAATATATATAATAAAATATACACTAAATGACTGTTATAGAATGCCTATCTACGCTCATATCAACCACTCTGTAGACAATCCTGGAGTCTTGATGAAGGAGAATCAGCAACTAGTTATGGTATAGCTGTAATTATACTGGCCCTGAGTTTAATGGCCATTTTATAAGATTCTAAGGGTCCTATTTATAAAAGACCATTATTGGTATCGCTAAAATAACGATCATTATTTTAACGATACCGAAAACTGTACTTTATAAATAGGGCCCTAGGTTCCTTCTTCTCCCTTAATCACATGTCCACCTATCACCTACTCACAGCCATGTGTGTTATATTTGTAGCACCTTGTAGTAACCTTTTTTTTTATGTTGATAATAGTGAAACCCTAGCTATAAGATAATATGGTAGAAAAGAAGCACAAGCCTGGATTTTAGATTTCCACTAGAGATCCCATCAAGACAACAGACAACATTCAAATACAGAAGAATTTGTAAATGACCTCCTTATGATGTCATGATACAGAGCTGTATCATGGCGCCGTGCTCTGAATATAAAATTCTTTAGGAAATTCCTGATGTAAGAAGTTCTCATGTTGGACCAGATCCTAAAATACTGTCCTGTGTACAGCTATTTCCACCTAATGGTCAAGACATATTTATGATGTATAATAATTCCAAGATGGTCACCATATTTAATCTTATCATTTTACCGTGTTTCTTCCTAACCTCAATGGCATACAATGTACCAAAGTCACCATTTATGTTATTTTATTTCATCTGTCTGGAATTTTAGCCCTTTGGTTGAACCCACGGCTTGTTATTTGTTATTTCAAAAATTGAGCAGAGGGAAAAGGGTTAGTAATTGAGAGGCACTGTAGGTCTGGTTGATACAGGGATACTATATAATATTGAGAATTACTATATTATACATATACTGTAGTTTTGGTTGGTACAGGGATACTATATAAATATGAGAATTACTAGTATTAATACATATACTGTAGTTCTGGTTGGTACAGGGATACTATATAATATTGAGAATTACTAGTATTAATACAATATACTGTAGTCTGGTGGTAAAGGGACACACATATAATATTGAGAATTACTGGTATTAATACATATACTGTAGTTTGGGTGGTACAGGGATACTATATAATATTGAGAATTACTGGTATTAATACATATACTGTAGTTTTGGTTGGTACAGGGTACTATATAATATTGAGAATTACTATATTAATAACATATACTGTAGTTCTGGTTGGTACAGGGATACTATATAATATTGAGAATACTAGTATTAATACATATACTGTAGTTTTGGTTGGTACAGGGATACTATATAATATTGAGAATTAATGGTATTAATACATATACTGTAGTTTGGTTGGTACAGGGACACACTATATATATTGAGAATTACTGGTATTAATCATATACTGTAGTCTGGTTGGTACAGGGATACTATATAATATTGAGAATAATGAATTGATTACACATACTGTAGTTCTGGTTGGTATGGGGATACTATATAATATGAGAATTACTGGTATTATACATATACTGTATGGCTGGTTGGTACAGGGATACTATATAATATTGAGAATTACTGGTATTAATACAGTTCGGTTGGTACAGGGATGCTATATAAATTGAGAATTAATGGTATTATATAAATAACGTAGTTCGGTTGGTACAGGGATACTATGAATATTGAGAATTTACTGGTATTAATACATATACTGTAGTTTTGTTTGGTACGGGGACACTATAAATATGAGAATTACTGGTATTAATACATATACTGTAGTTTCTGGTTGGTACAGGGATACTAATATATGAGATTACTGGTATATACATATACTGTAGTTGGTTGGTACAGGGACACTAATCATATTGAGAATTACTGGTATTAATACATATACTGTAGTTCTGGTTGGTACAGGGACACTATATCATATTGAGAATTACTGGGATTAATACATATAGTGTAGTTCTGGTTGGTCAGGGATACTTATATATGAGAATACTGGTATTAATACATACTGTAGTTCTGGTGGTACAGGATACTAAAAATAATGAGAATACGATTAAATCATATTCTGTGTTCTGGTTGGTACGGTACTATAATATATTGAGAATTACTGGTATTAATACTACACTGTAGTTCTGGTTGATACAGGCTATTCTATGCGAATTACGGTTATATACACGTAGTTCTGGTTGGTACAGGGACTATTCATAGTGAGAATTACTGTATTATACATAGCTGTAGTTCGTGTTGGTACAGGGATACTATATCTGAAATTTGGATTACTCTGCTTGTGAATCCTCAGCCGTAGTTCTGGTGTGTGTGTAACTAGTCAACTGCTTTACCAATGTTTACCTTTGATCCCTGGCCAAACTAGTCCACTGCTTTACCAATGTTTACCTTTGATCCCTGGCCAAACTAGTCAACTGCTTTACCAATGTTTACCTACAATCCCTGGCAAAACTAGTCAACTATTTTACCAATGTTTACCTACAATCCCTGGCAAAACTAGTCAGCTGATTTACCAATGTTTACCTACAGTCCCTGGCAAATCTAGTCAGCTGATTTACCAATGTTTACCTACAGCCCCTGGCAAAACTAGTCAACTGCTTTACCAATATTTACCTACAATCCCTGGCCAAACTAGCCAACTGATTTACCAACATTTACCCATGATCCCTGGCCGAACTAGTCAACTGCTTTACCAATGTTTACCTTTGATCCCTGGCCAAAATAGTAAAACGGCTGTCCAATCTGTTACCTTTGATCCCTGGCCAAACTAGTCAACTGCTTTACCAATGTTTACCTACAATCCCAGGCCGAGCCAGTCAACTGCTTTACCATCGTTTACCTACGATCCCTGGACAATTACAATAACCAGTTTCCTTTATCCTCTTTAATATTAATACTCAGAAACCCATTCCTTCTCCCGATCTCTATATATTTATGGTAGCTATGAAGCTCTGTGCAATGATGCAGAAATAAAGTGCAGTAGGTTTGCACAGGACACGTAAAAATATAAATATATATATATAAATATACACTAAATGACTGTTATAGAATGCCTATCTACTGCTCATATCAACCACTCTGTAGACAATCCTGGAGTCTTCTGATGAAGGAGAATCAGCAACTAGTTATGGTATAGCTGTAATTATACTGGCCCTGAGTTTAATGGCCATTTTATAAGATTCTAAGGGTCCTATTTATAAAAGACCATTATTGGTATCGCTAAAATAACGATCATTATTTTAACGATACCGAAAACTGTACTTTATAAATAGGGCCCTAGGTTCCTTCTTCTCCCTTAATCACATGTCCACCTATCACCTACTCACAGCCATGTTGTTATATTTGTAGCACCTTGTAGTAACCTTTTTTTTTATGTTGATTTAATAGTGAAACCCTTAGCTATAAGATAATATGGTAGAAAAGAAGCACAAGCCTGGATTTTAGATTTCCACTAGAGATCCCATCAAGACAACAGACAACATTCAAATACAGAAGATTTGTAAATGACATCCTTATGATGTCATGATACAGAGCTGTATCATGGCGCCGTGCTCTGAATATAAAATTCTTTAGGAAAATTCCTGATGTAAGAAGTTCTCATGTTGGACCAGATCCTAAAATACTGTCCTGTGTACAGCTATTTCCCACCTAATGGTCAAGACATATTTATGATGTATAATAATTCCAAGATGGTCACCATATTTATATCTTATCATTTTACCGTGTTTCTTCCTAACCTCCAATGGCATTACAATGTACCAAAGTCACCATTTATGTTATTTTATTTCATCTGTCTGGAATTTTAGCCCTTTGGTTTGAACCCACTGGCTTGTTATTTGTTATTTCAAAAATTGAGCAGAGGGAAAAGGGTTAGTAATTGAGAGGCACTGTAGGTCTGGTTGATACAGGGATACTATATAATATTGAGAATTACTAGTATTAATACATATACTGTAGTTTTGGTTGGTACAGGGATACTATATAATATTGAGAATTACTAGTATTAATACATATACTGTAGTTTTGGTTGGTACAGGGATACTATATAATATTGAGAATTACTGGTATTAATACATATACTGTAGTTCTGGTTGGTACAGGGACACTATATAATATTGAGAATTACTGGTATTAATACATATACTGTAGTTCTGGTTGGTACAGGGATACTATATAATATTGAGAATAACTGGAATTGATACACATACTGTAGTTCTGGTTGGTATGGGGATACTATATAATATTGAGAATTACTGGTATTAATACATATACTGTAGTGCTGGTTGGTACAGGGATACTATATAATATTGATAATTACTGGTATTAATACAGTTCTGGTTGGTACAGGGATGCTATATAATATTGAGAATTACTGGTATTAATACATATACTGTAGTTCTGGTTGGTACAGGGATACTATAGAATATTGAGAATTACTGGTATTAATACATATACTGTAGTTTTGTTTGGTACGGGGACACTATATAATATTGAGAATTACTGGTATTAATACATATACTGTAGTTCTGGTTGGTACAGGGATACTATATAATATTGAGAATACTGTATTAATCATATCCTGTAGTGCTGGTTGGTACAGGGATCTATATAATATGAATTACTGGTATTAATAAGTTCTTGTTGGTACGGATGCTATATAATATAGAATTACTGTATTAATACTATACTGTAGTCGGTTGGTACAGGGATACTATAAATATTGAGAATTACTATGGTATTAATACATATCTGTAGTTTTGTTTTGGTAACGGGGACACTATATAATATTGAGAATACTGGTATTAATACATATACTGTAGTTTTCGGTTGGTACAGGGGATACTTATATATTGAGAATTACTGGTATTAATACATATACTGTAGTTTGGTTGGTACAGGGACACTATAAAATTGAGAATTACTGGTATTAATACATATACTGTAGTTCTGGTTGGTACAGGCACTATAATCATATTGAGAATTACTGGTATTAATACATATAGTGTAGTTCTGGTTGGTACAGGGATACTTTATAATATTGAGAATTACTGGTATTAATACATATACTGTAGTTCTGGTTGGTACAGGGATACTAAATAATAATGAGAATTACAGTTATTAATACATATTCTGTAGTTCTGGTTGGTACAGGTATACTATATAATATTGAGAATTACTGGTATTAATACATACACTGTAGTTCTGGTTGATACAGGGATACTATATAATATTGAGAATTACTGGTGTTAATACATACACAGTAGTTCTGGTTGGTACAGGGATACTATATAATATTGAGAATTACAGTTTATTAATACCATATTCTGTAGTTCTGGTTGTAAGGGTATCTATATATATTGAGAATTACTGGTATTAATACAATACTGTAGTTCTGGTTGATACAGGGAACTATATAATATTGAGAATTACTGGTGTTTAATACATACCATAGTTCTGGTTGGTACAGGGATACTATATAATATTGAGAATTACTTGTATTAATACATATACTGTAGTTCTGGTTGGTACAGGGATACTTTCCAATTGTCATTTGGGGTCAGGAAGAAATCCCCACCCACCCCTTTTTTTTTTTTAAAAGCTGGGTTATTTTGGCCTTTGTCTGGATCAACGGTTAGGTAGGGTTAAACAGGAGTGTATAAAGGTTGGACTAGATGGATGTATGTCTTTATTCATACTATGTTACTATCTTACTATGTTACTGCTTTATTTTCTTTCTCTTGTTATTCTCACTTCTACTTCTCTCTTTTCAACCCTGCAGCTCATTTCCTGTTTTGTACTTCCTGCCCCATTACGTTGCCCGTTTCATTTCAGCCCTCCTCCATCTTTTTCTTATTCAACTTGCCTTTTCAGTCGACTCTCCAACCCACCATACAACTGTACAAAGCTAAATTAACACCCCAAGTCCAAGTAAAAAAGTAAAAAGCATTAACCACTGCACATAAATATTTGGATTATGCTTGCCCTTAAAAAAAATTAAAATATAGCGATGAACACTAGAGTATAAGAACATAGCTTAGTGTGTCATTAGAAACCCCTTCCGACTTTATACATAGAACTTGCCTAAATACAAGGAATGACTTTATGCATATATTAATGGATGCCTTTATACTTTCAGGTGTACATGTGAGAAAATGAATTCAAGCAAACCCTTGTTATGATAAAGGTATATGTTCCATTTCTCTTACTATCTTTCTGCTATATTGGGGTTCTCAAATTGCACATCTCGGCAACACTAGAAATTACTCTTAATCATGCTAATTTGATTTAATTATTAACATGACATCATATTTTATGTCATGGGCATGTTGTGCCACTACAGGTTGGTTTTAAAAATAATTTCCCCAATAAGCTTTGGTCTTTTGTACTGTGCCTCTTTCACCCCCACCAAAAAAACCCAAAAAAGACAAAAAGATGCATTAAAGATTAATCCCGACTCTGGCACAGAGATGGACAACCAAATGTCCTAAAAAGGAGCCAAGGGCTGTGAGCTAGAACTGTAGTTGACTTGCATCTGGTTGCCATCTTTGTACAGCCGGCTCTAATGCTAATGTCACATGTAATTAGAATCTTTTATTTTTACCCTGTTACGAGAAGATACCGAACAATAAAAATAACAAACAATTCTAGTTCTGCGTTTGGAGGTTCAAACACATGTTTTGCTCTGTACAAAAGACTGGTACTGGCCCATCTGACATAGCATAGCCAACCATCGGTCAGCACTTCAGTTGACATATGTACAAGTATCACCACAAGTTTTTAATATTCTTATTTTCCCAGTGCTGAATAAAACATCCTTATTTGAGAGGGGGAGGGAAAAGATTTAAGTTCATTGGGTGTTTAGAGGTATAAATGTTTTGATTCTCCCTGACCTCCTCCGACAATTTGTGTACAAAATTGAAAAGTTATATAAAGTTTCTAATGAAGCAGGGGTAAAAAAAAAAAGAAAGGATTCTGGGAAAAACAAGGGTACAACGTTGTGTCCTTGGTATTCTATGTACATCCATGGGTAGAGTTGAATAAAAATTGGTACGGAATCCCATCGCTGGTTCCACCCAAAGCAAAAGAATTTCTGTTTGATCACAGTGCAGTCACCAACTTGGATAGGGAAGAGATTTCTTCAAGGCCGAGACTTAAAGCCAGAGGTTTCTGAGGCAGCACGGCACAGAATAAGCAAGACAAGGTCAGGATTTACAATTCGATTCTTGTGGAAAAGGCGGGAGCCAGGAAATTCTTTAATTCTGTTGGCAGATTCTCTCAGTTCCCAACTTCTTTTTAATCAAGATTATATTCTCTAGAGAGAGAGAAAGAGAAATAAAACATTAAATGTTTTAGACAGGAAAAAAATAGTCCATGACCATTATGAGCCAGGAGAGGTGACTTATAATACATAAGGCTCCTATACTTAGTTATAATCATACACTGATTATAACTAATGACATAGCTAATACTGTTTATAACTGATGACATAGCTAAACACTGATTATAACTGATAATATAGCTAAACATTGATTATAACTGATGACATAGCTAAGCACTGATTATAACTGATAATAAAGCTAAACATTGATTATAACTGATGACATAGCTAAAAACTGATTATAACTGATGACATAGCTAAACACTGATTATAACTGATGACAGCGTAAACCTGATTATAACTGATGACATAGCGAAACACTGATTATAACCTGAGATGACATAGCTAAACACTGTATTATAACTGATGACATAGCTAAAAATCTGATTATAAACTGATGACTCTAGCTAAACACTGATTAATAACTGATGACATAGCTAAACACTGATTATAACTGATGACATGCTAAACACTGAGTATAACTGATGACATAGCTAACTACTGATTAACTGATACATAGCCTAAGCACCTGTTATAACTGATGACATAGCTAACACTGATTATAACTGATGACATAGCTAAACACTGATTATAACTGATAATAAGCTAAAGCTGATATAACTGATGACATAGCTAAACACTGATTATAACTGATGACATGCTAAAAACTGATTATAACTGATGACAGATACTAAGCACTGATTATAACTGATGACATTAGCTAAACAACTGATTATACTGATGGACATAAGCTATTAACTGTTTATAACTGATGACATAGCTAAGCACTGATTAGAATGACTTGACATAGCTAACACTGATTAACTGATGACATAGCTAATACTGTTTATAACTGATGACAAAGCTACACTGGCTATACGTATTTGACACTAAAAACCACCATTATGACTGACTGATTAGTTATAGTGCAGTACCAATGTTAAAGTGAATTCTATGCTGAAACTTTGGCTATTTCCAGGTGTAATCCCCCATTTATAAAAAGTTTTAAATGTTCTTCCACATCAGTGCATCTATTCCATTTCCACTGATCATTCTACATCATACCCTCATACACTTACCCTCCATACCCTCATACACTTACCCTCCATACCCTACATACCTCATACCCTCAATCCTACCCTCATACTCCTATCACCACCATACCCTCATACACTTACCCTCCATACCCTCATACACTTACCCTCCATACCCTCATACACTTACTCTCCATACCCTCATACACTTACTCTCCATACCCTCATACACTTACCTCCATACCTTCATAACTTACCCTCCATACCTATACATTACCCAACATGCCCTCCAACCTTATCCTCCATAACCCTCATACACTTACTCTCCATACCCTCATACACTTACCCTCCATACGCTCATACCCTTACCCTCCCATACGCTTACCCTCCAAACACTCCATACACTACCTTCCATACACTCCATAAACTTACCCTCCATACCCTCTTACACTTACCCTCCATACACTCCATCACTTACCCTCCATACCCTCATATACACTTACCCTACATACCCTCATACACTTACCCTTCATCACTCCATACACTTACCCTCCATACCTCCATACATTTACCTCCATATACTCCATACACTTACTATACATACCTCCCTCCTACACACCATACCCTCCATACACTCCATACCCCCATACACACCATACCCTCTACACCACCATACCCTCCATACACACCATACCCTCCATACACTCCATACCCTCCCACTCACTCCATACCCTCCATTCACTCCATACCCTCCATTCACACCATACCCCCATTCACTCCAACCCCATACACATCATACCCTCCATTCACTCCATACATTTCATACCCTCCATATACACTCCTTACACACCATACCTCCATTCACTCCATACATTTCATACCTCCATACACTCCATACCCTCCTTCACTCCATACCCTCCATTCATTCCATACCCTCCCTACACACCATACCCTCCCCCTCCATTCACTCCATACCCTCCATACACACCATACCCTCTAACACACCATACCCTCCATACACACCATAACCCTCCAACACTCCATACCCTCCACTCACTCCATACCCTCCCATTCACTCCATACCCTCCATTACACCATACCCTCCATTCACTCCATACCCTCCATACACACTCATACCCTCCATTCACTCCATACATTTCATACCCTCCAACACTCCTTACCACATACCCTCCATTCACTCCATACTTTCATACCCTCCATACACTCCTACCCTCCATTCACTCCATACCCTCCATTCATTCCATACCCTCCATACACAACCATACCCTCACCCTCCATTCACTTCATACCCTCCATACATTTCATACCCTCCATACACTCCATACACACCATACCCTCCTACACACCATACCCTCCATACACTCCATACCCTCCACTCCCTCCATACCCTCCATCACACGTCCATACCCTCCATTCACACCATACCCCATTCACTCCATACCCTCCATACACATCATACCTCCATTCACTCATACCCTCCATACATTTCATACCCTCCATACACTCCTTACACACCATACCCTCCATTCACTTCCATACATTTCATACCCTCCATACACTCATACCCTCCATCAACTCCATACCCTCCATTCATTCCATACCCTCCATACACACCATAACCCTCACCCTCCATCACTTCACCTCCACTTTCATACCCTCCATACACACCATACACCATACCCTCATTCACTCCATACCCTCCATTCACTCCATACATTTCATACCCATCATACACTCCATCCCCTCCATTCACCTCCATACCTTCCATTCACCATCCATACCCTCCATACACACCTACCTCCATACATTTCAACCCTCCATACACTCCATCCCTCATACACTCCATACCCTCACCCCATTCACTTCATACCCTCCATACATTTCATACCCTCCATACACTCCATACACACCATACCTCCATTCACTCCATACCCGTCCCTTCACTCCATACACACCTCCACCCTCCATATTTCATACTAACATACACTCCATACATTTCATACCTTCCATACACTCCATACCTTCCATTCACTCCATACCCTCCTTACACACCATACCCTCCATACATTTCATACCGCCCATACACTCCATACCCTTCATAAACTCCAATACCCTCCATTCATTCCATACCCTCCATACACACCATACCCTCACCTCCATTCACTTCATACCCTCCATATTTCATCCCTCCATACCTCCATACACACCATACCCTCCATTCACTCCATCCCCTCCATTCACTCCATACACACCATACCCTCCATACTTTCATACCCATCATACACTCCATACATTTCATACCCTCCATAACACCTCCATACCTTCCATTCACTCCATAACCCTCCTTCCACCCATACCCCCATACCCTCCATACACTCCTTACCCATACCCTCCATTCACTCCATACATTTCATACCCCCATACACTCCAAGCACTCCGATACCCCTCCATTCATTCCATACCCTCCATACCACCACCCTAATCCCTCACCCTCCTTTTTCACTTCACTACCCTCTCATACATTTCATCCCTCCAATACACTCCATAACACACCATTACCCTCTCTCCACTCCAGACCCTCCCATTCCTCCTCATCGCATACACCCTTACCCTCCATACAATTTCAACCCATCATACACTCCATACCTCCATTCCTCCATAACCTTCCATTCAACACCATACCCTCCACCAATACATCCAATTTCAATACCACCTCTCATACACTACCCATACCCTCCATACCTCCTACCCCCTCATTCATGTCCATACCCTCCCTACCCACCATACCCTCACCCTGGCCCTCTCACTTCATACCCTCCATAATGTTCTACCCTCATCATACACTCCTACACCACCATACCCCCATTCACCTCCATAACCTCCATTCACTCCATACACCTACCTCCTACATTTCATCTAATCATCACACCCATACATTTCACATACCCTCCGATACACTCCACATACCTTCCATTCACTCCATACCCTCCTTACACACCATACCCGCTCCATACATTTCATACCCTCCATACACTCCATACCCTCATACACTGCCATACCCTCCATTCATTCCATACCCTCCATCACACCATACCCTCACTCTCCATTAACTTCATACCCTCCATACATTTCATACCCTCCATACACTCCATACCTTCCTTCACTCCATACCCTCCTTACACACCATACACCTCCATACATTTCATACCCTCCATACACCCAACCATCCATACACTCCATACCCTCCATTCACTCCAGACCCCCATTCACTCCATACCCTCCATTCACTCCATACCCTCCATTCTCACCATACCCTCCATACCCTCCATACACTTCATACCCTCCATACACTTCATACCTCCATACATTTCATACCCTCCATACACTCCATTCCCATGGCGTAACCAGGAATCACTGGGGCCCCTTGCAAAACTTTGATGGGGATCTATCCAGGCTTCATCCACAGTGGTTTCTTGGGAGGAGGCTAAATCTGTCATAGGAAAAACACGGTCGCAGGGTCTGCTTCCCTAGTAGTTACGCCCCTGTACTTATCTGAACCAAAGATCTGATCATAACCCCCTCCTATCCTATACGCCTATATTTTGCACATCTGAACATCACCCCCATTTCTGTGGAGCAAGTAACCTGGCTAAAGCAGGGTTAACATGTGGCTGTACATAAAGGTAGAATGTGGCTGTACATAATGGTTGAGGAATATTAATTGTGTTTCCAGTTTTGGTAAGTTAACCCACTTTTTACTGTGTCTTGCACACTGAACTGAACCGACCTGATAGGGGAACTTAAGAAACCTGAGGACACAGGGCTAGAATTTACCCATCCTGAAATTTTTCTACTTACTTTTAGTGTAGTTATCATGTCTGGCCACCAGAGGTCACTCTTTCTCCAGGGAGACTCTTTTTTTTCACATAGACCATTCCCAATTTAATTAACTTTAAAAGACATTGGTATTTGTGTCTGTCTGTGTGTGTGTAGTAAACATTTGTCACTTCTTTCATGGCCTCTTTATTCTTAAGGTTCTTACACACGCACGAACGTTTAGGCCGATAATTAGGCCAGTGTGTAGGCCCTTTTTGAAACGGTCGTTCGTTCGGAGATCCTACAGGTCGGTGAGCAATGATCCTGACCGAACAGCCATTTCACCTGATAAAGTGCCCACACATGGGCCGATAATCGGCCAAAACGTTCGTTAGTACACATCGTGCGCCGTGGGTCGGGGCCCGCGATCATATGTGTGTATGAACCTTTAGGCTGCACGTGTACACGCCTTTTAAAGGGCAAGTTCAACCCCCCCTAAAGCAAAACTTGCCAGGCTTTAGATGCGGGGCGTCCCAAACTACCTGGTCAAAAAATACTCGCTGGGAGGCCACACTGAGGCTTAATATCCCATGCAAGTTACTGGAGCCTGGACAGGGTCATCATGTCACTCTGAGCCCCATAACAATGTCGCACAAGTCTTAAGGCCAAATAGGGCACTGGGCATAATATTGATAAAGGAGTGACATTGGATATTACAATATCTCTCCTTCATAGTGGATGAAAACGACGGTAATGTACTAGGTAATACTGGTACTAGGTAATAGACATCCCACGACACCTCCCTAGAAATACTGTACTAGGTAATAGACATCCCACGACACCTCCCTAGAAATACTGTACTAGATAATAGACAGCCCCCGACACCTCCCTAGAAATACTGTACTAGGTAATAGACATCCCCAACACCTCCCTAGACATACTGTACTAGGTAATAGACAGCCCCCGACGCCTCCCTAGAAATACTGTACTAGGTAATAGACATCCCACGACACCTCCCTAGAAATCCTGTACTAGGTAATAGACATCCCACGACACCCCCCTAGAAATACTGTACTAGGTAATAGACATCCCGTGACACCTCCCTAGAAATCCTGTACTAGGGAATAGACATCCCCCGACACCTCCCTAGAAATACTGTACTAGGTAATAGACAGTCCCCGACACCTCCCTAGAAATACTGTACTAGGTAATAGACATCCACCGACACCTCCCTAGAAATACTGTACTAGGTAATAGACATCCCCGACATCTCCCTAAAGATACTGTACTAGATAATAGACATCCCACGACACCTCATTGCGAAATCCTGTACTAGGTAATAGACAGTCCCCGACACCTCCCTAGAAATACTGTACTAGGTAATAGACAGCCCACGACACCTCCCTAGAAATACTGTACTAGGTAATAGACAGCCCCCGACACCTCCCTAGAAATACTGTACTAGATAATAGACATCCCACGACACCTCCCTAGAAATACTGTACTAGATAATAGACATCCCACGACACCTCCCTAGAAATCCTGTACTAGGTAATAGACATCCCATGACACCTCCCTAGAAATACTGTACTAGGTAATAGACATCCCACGACACCCCCCTAGAAATACTGTACTAGGTAATAGACATCCCACGACACCTCCCTAGAAATACTGTACTAGGTAATAGACAGTCCCCGACACCTCCCTAGAAATACTGTACTAGGTAATAGACAGCCCCCGACACCTCCCTAGAAATGCTGTACTAGATAATAGACATCCCATGACACCTCCCTAGAAATGCTGTACTAGATAATAGACATCCCCAACACCTCCTAGAAATACTGTACTAGGTAATAGACAGTCCCCCGACAACCTCTAGAAATTACTGTACTAGGTAATAGACAGCCCCCGACACCTCCCTAGAAATGCTGTTGTACTAGATAATGAATCCACGACACCTCCCTTGAAATACTGTACTAGATAATAGACATCCCACGACACCTCCCTAGAAATACTGTACTAGATAATAGACAGTCCCCGACACCTCCCTAGAAATACTGTACTAGGTAATAGACATCCCAAGACCACCTCCTAGAAATCTGTCGAGGTAATAGACATCCCACGACACCCCCCTAGAAATACGTACTAGATATAGACAGCCCCGACCACTCCCTAGAAATACTGTACTAGGTAATAGACAGCCCCCGACGACACCTCCCGGATGTTATAATCAGTGTTTAGCTAGGTCATCAGTTATAATCAGTGTTTAGTTATGTCATCAGTTATATTCAGTGTTTAGCTATGTCATCAGTTATAATCAGTGCTTAGCTATGTCATCAGTTATAATCAGTGCTTAGCTAGGTCATCATTTATAATCAGTGTTTAGCTATGTCATCAGTTATAATCAGTGCTTAGCTATGTCATCAGTTTATGGAGCGATGAAATGTATGGAGTGAGTGAGATGGGTATGAAATGTATGGAGGGTAAGGTGTGTATGGAGTGAATGGAGGGGTATGGAGTGAATGGAGGGTATGGTGTGTATGGAGGTATGGAGGGATGAAAGTTATGGAGGGTATGAAGTGAATGGAGGGTGAGGGTATGGTTGTATGGAGGGTATGGAATGAATGGAGTGGTATGGAGTTGTATGAAGGGTATGAGTGTATGGCAGGGTATGAAATGTATGGAGGGTATGGTGTGTAAGGAGGGTATGGAGTGAATGGAAGGTATGGAGTGTATGGAAGGTATGAAATGTATATGGGGAGTGTATGTTAGTATGAAATTGTCTGGTGGAAGGTGTGTATGGAGTGAAGGGAGGGTATGGAGTGAATGGAGGGTATGGTGTGTATGGAGTGTATGGAGGGTATGAAATGTATGGAGGGTATGAAGTGAATGGGGGTGAGGGTTATGGAGTGTATGGAGGATGAGTGTATGGAGGGTTGAAATGTATGGAGGGTATGGTGTGTCGGAGGGTATGGAGGGAAGGGAAGGTATGGAGTGAATGGAGAGGGTATGGGAGTGTATGATGGGTATGAAATGTATGGAGTGAATGGGGGTATGGAGGAATGGAGGGTATGGGTGTGTATGGTAGTGTATGAGGGTATGAAATGTATGGAGGGTATGAAGTGAATGGAGGGTGAGGGTTATGGTGTGTATGGAGGGTATGGAATGAATGGAGGGTATGGAGTGAATGGAGGGTATGAGTGTATGGAGGGTATGAAATGTATGGAGAGTGAATGGAGGGGTATGGTGTGTAAGGAGTGTATGGAGGGTATGAAATGTATGGAGGGTATGAGTGAATGGAGGTTGATGTGTATGGAGGGTATGGAGTGAATGGAGGGTATGGTGTGGATGGAGGGTATGGAGTGAATGGAGGGTATGGGAGTGAGGGAGGGTATGGAGTGTATGGAGGGTATTGGTGTGTATGGAGGGTATGGTGTGTGTATGGAGGTATGGAGGGTATGAAATGTATGGAGGGTATGAAGTGAATGGAGGGTGAGGGTTATGGTTGTGTATGGAGGGTATGGAATGAATGGAGGGTATGGAGTGAATGGAGGGTTAGGAGTGTATGGAGGGTATGAAAGTATGGGAGTGAATGGAGGGTATGGTGTGTAAGGAGTGTTGGAGGGTATGAAATGTATGGAGTGAATGGAGGGTATGGAGTGTATGGGGTATGAGGAATGAGGGTATGGTGGAGTGAATGGAGGGTATGGTGTGAATGGAGGGTATGGAGTGAGTGGAGGGTATGGAGTGTATGGAGGGTATGGGGTGTATGGAGGGTATGGTAGTGTGTGTATAGAGGGTATGGTGGTGTATGGAGGGTATGGAGTGAATGGAGGTGAGGGTATTGAGGGTATGGTGTGTATGGAGGGTATGGAATGAATGGAGGGTATGGAGTGAAGGAGGGTATGGAGTGTATGGGGGGTATGAAATGTATGGAGTGAATGGAGGTATGGTGTGTAAGGAGTGTATGAGGGTATGAAATGTATGGAGTGAATGGAGGGTATGATGTGTATGGAGGGTATGGAGTGGAATGGAGGGTATGGTGTGAATGGGGGTATGGAGTGAATGGAGGGTATGAGTGAGGGAGGGTATGGAGTGTATGGAGGGTATGGTGTGTATGGAGGGTATGGTGTGTAGAGGGTATGGTGGGTATGGAGTGTATGGAGGGTATGGTGTGTAGGAGGGAGTGTATGTATAGTAAGTGTATGGAGTAGTATATGGAGGTAAATGTATGGAGGTATGGAGGGTAAGTGTATGGAGTGATGAAGGGTAAGTGTATGAGGGTATGTAGGGTAAGTGTTATGAGGGTATGGAGGGTAAGGTGATGGAGTGTATGGAGGGTAAGTGTAAGAGGGTATGGAGGGTAAGTTTATGGAGTGTATGGAAGGTAAGTGTATGGAGTGTTTGGAGGGTAAGCGTATGGAGGGTAAGGTGTATGAGCGTATGGAGGGTAAGTGTATGGGGTATGGAGAGTAAGTGTATGAGGGTTATGGAGGAAAGGTTTTGGAGGGCATGTTGGGTAAGTGTGAGGGTATGGGAGGGTAAGTGGGATGAAGGTATGGAGAGTAAGTGTATGAGGGTATGGAGAGTAAGTGTATGAGGGTATGGAGGTAAGTGTATGGGTATGGAGGGTAAGTGTATGAGGGTATGGAGGGTAAGTGTATGAGGGTATGGAGTGTATGTGTATGAGGGTATGGAGGGTAAGTGTATGAGGGTAGTGGAGGGTAAGTGTATGGAGTGTATGGAGGGTAAGTGTATGAGGTAGGAGGGAGTGTATGAGGGTATGATGTAGAATGATCAGTGGAAATGGAATAGATGCACTGATGTGGAAGAACATTTAAAACTTTTTATAAATGGGGGATTACACCTGGAAATAGCCAAAGTTTGTCAGCATAGAATTCACTTTAACATTGGTACTGCACTATAACTAATTCATCAGTCATAATTGGTGTTTTTAGTTGTCATACGCTATAGCCAGTGCCTAGCTTTGTCATCAGTTATAAACAGTATTAGCTATGTCATCAGTTATAATCAGTGTTTAGCTATGTCATCATTTCTAATCAGTGCTTAGCTATGTCATCAGTTATAAACAGAATTAGCTATGTCATCAGTTATAATCAGTGTTTAGCTATGTATGTCATCAGTTATAATCAGTGTTTAGCTATGTCATCAGTTATAATCAGTTTTTAGCTATGTCATCGTTATAATCAGGTTAGCTATGTCATCAGTTAAATCACTGTTTAGCTTTATTATCAGTTATAATCAGTTGTTAGCTATGTCATCAGTTATAATCAGTGCTTAGCTATGTCATTACAGTTTAAATCAGTGCTTAGCTATGTCTCAGTTTAAATACTGTACTAGGTAATAGACAGCCCCCGACACCTCCCTAGAAATGCTGTACTAGATAATAGACATCCCACGACACCTCCCTAGATTGCCTTGTTGGAACTCTGGCGCTGATCTTTCCCGTTCTTAGCTTGCACCGGTGAAACGTGAGCTCCATTTAACAGCAGGCTCACACAGATATAGGCCCATGTGCTCCCTGATTAGTTTTTTCTCCAGCTTTTCCTTTGGCTGAATGATTGGGTGAGGGGTAGATAGCTCAGCATTGTTTAGTTGGGAAATATTTATTTGCATTTATAATTGTGTGTGTGTGTGGGGGGGGGGGATTTGCAAGCATCTTTATTGGCTGCAGGGAGACAAGCAGTAAATCTAATTTCCCTGATTGATACATGTAAATATATTGACTGTTAGGGATCCTGTCCACTTTAATTTCTAGTTAAACTATAATAAGAAAGAAATTGTCTTTGGATTCCAGGGACCCCACAGTGTAGGACGCACAGCTGTCTCCACAGGATGGAAAACTACCTAGAAAATGTAATATTATGTTCCTTCCTATATGGGATTAAACCCAGAGCTTGCGTGGGGAGCAGCATCAAACATTTATATGGAATACATGAAACAATGCAATGCCTGGAAGGAACGGGAGATATTCATTTTACAGCTCCATAAGCGATTATAAACAGTTTTAATCCATTTATGGTAAAAGGTTCTGCTGATGCAAGCAATACGGCAACTCCCACTGTGTAAAAGCCAACACGAGAGAGGAAACATTCTGCAAGCATCTAATTTATTAATGTCTATATTAGGGAAAGTCATTCTACTTCTTTAAAAGAAAGGGTAATTCTATTATTTTATTAATGGCAGTATGTATCGTGTGATTTACCGTCCCTCCAATATTCCCATTGAGGGCTAAGCCATACTAACGCATTTTAAAGAGAACTATAGTATGTCTAAACTTTTTTCAAAAACAGTTAAAATCAAAAGTACCTGAGGCAGGGAGGTAGGATTGATACTTTCTATATCTCAATATAATTTCTATGAGGAGCGGCGGCACAAAGAAAACTGCTTTTGTCAGGCTTCCTGGGTGCTTCAGCTCTATCTTTAATACAGAAAGGCCCAGGGCCTAAACTGGCAAATGAAAACTGTATGCGCTGTAGCTCCTCAACAAAGCAATGTTGGGAGGTAGGAATAATCAATCCTACCACCCTGCCCCAGATAATTTTCATTTTGAAAAAGTTAATTTTTACAGTATAGTTGTCCTTTAACATGTGAGCCAATTGCGATTGCCATCTGACCGCTCGTTAAAAAGTGCACGCTTGTGTAGGCCCATAGGCCTGGCCAGCTTAGGTGTGCTGTGTTGCGTTGCGATCCGCTTTTTGGAGCACATATGATTTCCATTTTTTTAGTATGCGCTTTGATAATGCAACATTGCGAAAGTGGACTGTAATGCATTTCATGTGCGTTACCGTGCGTCCTAGTATGGCCTCAGCCTAAAATTGGTTCCCTATTAGACTTGAAGAAAAGAAGTTTATTCTCTTAAAGTTGGGAAAGGGTTTGTCACTGTGAGAACGGTAAAGCTATGGAACTGTCTTCCAGTGGACGTTGTTATGGCAGGTTCATTGGTCAGTTTAATAAAAAGCTGGATGAGTTTCTGCAAACAAGGAATGTTACAAGTTACTGGTATTGATACATAAAGTAGAGTTGGGAAAGGGTTTGTCACTGTGAGAACGGTAAAGCTATGGAACTGTCTTCCAGTGGACGTTGTTATGGCAGGTTCATTGGTCAGTTTAATAAAAAGCTGGATGAGTTTCTGCAAACAAGGAATGTTACAAGTTACTGCGTATTGATACATAAAGTAGAGGTGGAAAGGGTTTTTCACTGTGAGAACGGTAAAGCTATGGAACTGTCTTCCAGTGGACGTTGTATGGCAGGTTCATTGGTCAGTTTATAAAACGATGGGTTTCTGCAAACAAGGAATGTTACAAGTTACTGGTATTGATACATAAAGTAGAGTTGATCCAGGGAGATTTCCGATTGCCACTTGGTCATAAATTTGGTGTTTTTTTGCCTTCCTCTGGATCAACAGTTAGGCAGGAAATGTGGATATTGCTGGATGGGTTGGACTGGATGGACGTATGTCTTTATTCAACCTCAAATACTATACTGTACTGTACTATACTATACTATACTATACTATACAATACCATACTACTATTGAGAAATAGCATTGTATGTGCTAAGATCAGGTTCCCTTCATTATCCTCCCTCTGCAGCTCTACACCATGTTGTTTCTATAGGTGAAACTGTTAAAGGGGTGATGTTTTCTTTAAATGCAGAACAGGGGCATAACCACCAGGGGAGCAGGGGGTCAGGGAGCCAAGGGGCCCCCATCTTCCTATTTTTCCTATGACAAATATAGCCTCCTGCCAGAAAACCGCTGTGGATGAAGCACAGATAGGGGCCCATCATAGTTTTGCTAAGGGACCCAGTGATTCTTAGTTAATGTAATTAAGGGCTTAGGATCCTTTAGCACAGTGCATGTCAGTGTGGATGGCCATATTGCATGTGCTGCGAGGGTGCCATGATACCTAGCATGCCCACCCTTCACCCACTAATACTGGTTTGTATGGCTGGAATCTCACTGGGGCTGGTTACACCTGCTCCGGTCCTGGATGTGTTCATCTTATTAAAGGAATTTACCATCTACATAGCAATGTGAAATAAAACTCCATTTCTTTTTACTTACCCCACTTCCAACGAAATCTGAAAGAAAACGAGAGAAAGGTTCAAATAGTCCATTATTTTATTTCACCCCATCCACCCAATATCGGGTCATTCTGAGTGTCAGTTACAACAGAGTTAAAGGGAAAATGGATCTAATTGTATGAAAAGAAATAAGAAAGTGGAATCAGCTGGGAAGTGACGGCATCAAGTCCAGTTAGAGATACCGCACCTTTAACAATCCCTTTAACAATCATTGAAACGACTGTTAATTTCCGATCATTTTATCGTTTGTTAACTTTCAATTGCTATCCTAAATTAACGATAATAAATTACCATTAATGATCGTAAATCTACGATAAACCGATTGTAGATTTACGATCTCTATAGGTAGTTTACTACCGCATGGTATTCTTCGGCCGAACGTTAGTAAAGTAACGAATGATCGGTCATACACTAACGTAACACGCGGTATCGCTAAATTGTGATACCGCTCGTTCTTAAATTTGGCCCATAAGGATTTGTTGTCCAATCATCTATGTAGTTAGGGGCCTGATGCAATAAGATGTGCAAAAGTTTTCCTGTGCTATTAATTTTCAGCAACCAATCAGATGCCAGCTTTTTAGTGGGTGAATGCAGTTAGTTAACATCTTATTGACTACTGCAGACTTATATCATGGGCAAACTTTCGCAGCTTTTATTGCATTAGCCCCATAGTTTCTAGAGTTGTAGGGGCAGATGCAATAAATGTCCCTATTGCAAATGACCTACACTTGTTCCTGGCATACAGCAACCATTTGGCGACTGCTATTACATTGTGTGAATGTGAGCGATCTTTTGGATGGCTTTAAAGGCACAATTGAAAAGACTTTAATTTTGGTGCAAAAGACTAGCGCAATAATCATGTCTTAATTTATTGCATCGCTTGCACTGTGCCCTTAGCATGGGATATTGCATCTTTTAAAAACCTAAATAAACTAAAACAAAAAGCAATTATGCTTGTTTTTTTCTCCCAAGCTCCTCTTTGGTTGGTAACACCTCCCATCTTATTATCATTTTGCAATACCAGCCCAAAAAACTTCAATGGAACTGATATCACAACACCAACCACTGTGGACAGTGCATAGGAATAAGAAAAGCCCAGAAACCACTGATAAACATTTTATTTAACATTTTTCTTTTAAAATGATTCCTATTCAAAGATATAATTGTGTAAAATCAGTAAAATGTTTCAATAGAGTTGTCATTCTAATCTCTTTCTCATTCCCCCTTAGCAAAGTAACTTATCGGACTCCCTGCCTTATTGTAGCACACAGGACATGTCTGGTACCATTCGGAGTAAGAAAAGGAGGGTCAGGAAGTATCTGGAGGGGTTAAAGCAGTGAGTGATTGTTCTGGCTTCGCACACTTTTGTATTTTGTTAAGGGAAACTTAAACTGGGTAAACACTGTCAGGAACTCATTAAGATTCTGTCTGTCACTTTTCAAAGATCTGGCTACAGACAGTCCTGAATCCTGATCATTCTCCCAGTAATGGGCGAGCGTTCGGTACTGACACATTCCCTTCATGCGGGAGTGACTCCCTATACTTTACTACAGAGGGGCGAAATTTGGAGAAGGTAAAGTCTATTGCCGTCACTGACGGTGAATGTTCTTTGATGCTGGGATCAGTTATTTCTGCAATTCTCACTTACACTTACAGTAAAGTGTCATGGGTTGGGCCTGCGACCGTTCGTGGGGTGGCAACCATCAGAATGATAAGCTAAGTAATGAGGGGCTTTAAAAATTCTAACACTAAAAAAATTTATACAATCGAAGATCTAAGGGCTGGAAACACCTTTATTTAAGCCAAATACTGACATAACTACATCCCCTCTGACCTCCGCAAATGCTGGTGGTGGTGGCGGCCCAGTTATGAAGGGGAACTAGGGCCAAGTAAGTTTAACCTTGGACTGGCCCCCAACACCCAACTTTCACCCACTTGCACATGCATTCACTTCAGTGTGCTGGGCCCTTCAAAGGTTCTACCCATATTGCTACCCTAAGCAAATAAAAAAATGGCACCAACTTTTGCAGGACCTATTAATGCCAGCCTTAAGATCACATGTTCCAAGAAGCCTCTTTTGCTTTATTAAATGGCTCTTTCCAGATCAATAGCAACTCTTGGTGACTCACCCATGTTAAGGTGTTAGACAAATACATTTAAATTACATCAACTTTTTGAAGATCATTGTATTGTAACCTGCACCTCTAGTTCAACCAAAGCTCCAAGTGGCTTGAAAGCTGAAGCTTAGAAAGAGCTGGAGAACCTCCAGTTACCTATCCTTGTATCCCATCAAGAGCAATGTTACAAGAAAACAGCCTACATGCTAATATCTGAGATAATGTTACCTTTGCTCTCTGCCTTTAGCTCATCGTGTAGAAGGTCATTCTGTCTGTTTCCAAGGACAAAGGCCAAGAAGGAAAGGATGAGAGCATTGAGAATCCCAATGATTGCCAATATGTAGGCCCAACGGACAGAACAATCTCCAAGAGAATATTTCCCGGTCTTGTCCCCGCACATATCTCTTATGGTCTCTGAGTCCCACCCATCTGGGAATATCATGCAGGCCAGTACCAAGCAGACAGCTAGAAAGACAAAGAGAATAATTATAAATATAGGTGATTCCAGTAGCAGGTAAAGAACACTATTGAGTAAATATGTAGCACCAGTAGAATACCGAGAATAATAGTGCAGGGATAACAGAGATAATAATGGGTGGATAGACCACTGGTGTCGCACAATAACCTGGGATTTAAAAATATAATTAACATCAAACTAGCCATCTTATTATTTTTATTTTACTTCTTGTTCGGTACCAGAGCTTTTAAAAAAGGGAACACTGCACGTTTCTTATTGTGACTAATGAGAATGGTATTTACTCACTTCAAGTAGTTTGAGGAAACAAGCCTATTTGGAATCCCATTTGGAAATCATTAAAAAAATTCCCCCTGCAACACGACCAAGACGGAGGAATGGGTAAGAGCTTATTAATTCTCTGCTGCTCCCTTCACTGTAATTGGAATTCAATTCTGAAGGGGAAATGTTTAGATTTACATTTTTTAAACTGGGATGAAACCCAACACCAGTAAGCGAGTCGGTATGAACCATTTACTACTGAGAGACGCCTTCGAGCATCCCCACTCCTGGTCCAGAAACCTTTTAATATTGGAAGCTTAGTTAAAGCATCGTTCCTCCTCTGCAGAATTAACATCAACGTCCAATATTAGGTCTAATGAAAAATCTACTCCCCTGCTACCCAAAAGGACTTTCCAACCGCTTTCAATTTTAAGACTCGCTGCCTTTTAGACAACTTCTATTTACTTTTAATTTATCTCTCTTAATTTCGAGCTCCAGAGAGCACTGAGTTATACAGTCAAAGGAATCAAAACCTTGCCTCGATTATTTCCATAAGTCTTTCTAGATTTTGGAGGGGGTATAGGGGGGTTGCAGGATTGTGTTGCTGAAATTTTGCAAAATAATAAAGAAAAATCCCTGGGCCACGTTAATGAGAATAAGTAAGTAACATTTATAAGAGCTGCGACATTCGGAAAAAATAGTCCCATTACTTGGGACTGAGGTTACAGGTGCGATGTCAGCGCCAAAGCATTCTCCATCCAGGAACGTCGCAAGGTAAGGCTTCAGCCAGACTGCAACGCATGGTAACGTGTATAAAACGCACAAGTGCAATATTGCGAAGTTCACACCTTCTGTTTGTGCTGCGACTCTGCCAGTATTCCTTTAGTTGAGCGCATGTAATCACTATTTTGCGAACCACAGGCGAAAACAGATCGCAGCGAGCAGCATGGCCACCCAGCCTGGCATGCATTTCTCACGCACTAATGGATCGCAAAATGCGACTGTAAGCAAGTTAGAAACACACTAGTGTCGCCAGGGCCGGATTATCCACAAGGCACCCGAGGCAAGTGCCTGGGGCCCGGATGTCAGGGGGGCCCGTCGGGAGCCGTCCAGGGGCCCCAGTATGTATCTGCATTAAAAATGTGTACTGTACAATATTGGGCAATTAATTCTTTATTTACCCCATAGCGCGTGCGTGCGCAGCGTTTGATTGATTTGCTGGGATCCAGACAGGGGGGCCCGGCCGCTGACATCCAATCAGGAGGAGGGAGGACTCGGACTGTACAATCATTGGTGGTTCAGTTCGTCTGGGCGGGCGGCTGTCGGCGCGCAGCACATCATCACTGATGTGCGCCTGCGTGCCTTGCGTAAGAAGAGACTGCTGGGCGCGCAGGCAGGAGAAGAGGCGTGCCGCGTAAGTTTGTGTAATGCAAGGCCGGGCCCGATGCTGAGTATGAGACAACACTGTAACTGTAAGTAAACTTCCCATTTCCAACTGAACCATATCTGATGATCCTCAAACCTCAATAGTAATGTGATAACCCAACTACTGTCTTTCATCAGTGGGGGAGTGGGGTAATGTGGTTGGTTATGGGGGGTTGGGGTGGGTGGTAATGGGAAGAGGCTCGAGCAACATCATGTCATGGGTGCTACCTATCATGGGGGGGGGGGGGAGAGCAACATCATGGGTGCCATCATAGCAGAGATAGATAGATAGATAGATAGATAGCAGAGTTAGAGAGATAGATAGATAGATAGATAGATAGAGTTAGAGAGATAGATAGCAGAGTTAGAGAGATAGATAGATAGATAGATAGATAGATAGATAGATAGATAGATAGCAGAGTTAGAGAGATAGATAGATAGATAGATAGATAGAGTTAGAGAGATAGATAGATAGATAGCAGAGTTAGAGAGATAGATAGATAGATAGATAGCAGAGTTAGATAGATAGATAGATAGATGATAGATAGATAAATGATAGATAGATAGATGATAGCAGAGTTAGATAGATAGCAGAGCGAGTTGAGTATAGATAAGAGTGTCAGAGATAGATAGATAGATGATGATAGATAGGAAAGAGATAGAGAGATAGATTATCGAGTTATAGCTAGATAGCGCAGATAGTAGATAGAGGCATAGATAGCAGAGATAGATAGATTAGATAGATACGATAGATAGATAGATAGATAGATAGATAGATAGAATCGATAGATATGATAGTCATCGTTAAGGGGCCCATACACTATGCATTTGTTGTACAATCGTCGTACGAACCCACGATGTACATCAATTGTATTGTTAATGGTATAGATAAAGTTGGTGCAATAAATTGAGAAGATCTGATTGAATCTGAAGGTGATCTGTCAGAACGGAAAATTTTTATCTGCTACAATAAATTGTTTATGTATGGATGATTGTCCAACAAATGTCTTCTAACTCAATCCTGAAGTGTCAAATTAACAACTCCTGGAAAGCAGAGCTCACAGTCTGAAAGGGGTGAGACCATAGGGGTATATTTAGTTCATGGATGGCAATGTGGATGCGGTACACATGACAACAACAGGTGCATTAATTAATGGTACGAAACACACATCAACATTCGTTAGCAATAAATATAAAGAAAAACCGAAACACAATTCGACAAATTATCTTATATTCTTCTTACCATCGAGACCTCAAACCCAAAAAGTGCGTTTTGATTGTAGTCTTTTTTCGCCATCATTACCCTTTTAGCACATTAAATCTGCCCAAATACTGGTGAAATTTGTTGCTTTTCTAGCGGCACATTCTATTCCTGCTAACAATTAGACTACACAACAATCTGCTATTAATGCCAGATTGTGCACAGAACATGGCAGCATTTTTATTGTGTTCGTTAATGTCCGATTGTGAATGATGATTGTTTCCATTTAATCTGGTAGCGTAGTTCATATCCAATTTCATTGCAATCGGTATGGCCCCTAAGATAGATAGAATGATTATAGAAAATGTAGATAGAGTATGATAGATAGGCAGAGTTAGATAGATAGCAGAGTTAGAATAGATAGCAGAGTTTCGATGATAGCCCGAGAGTTTCTATCGATAGCAGATTTAGATAGATCGATGCTGGTTTAGTAGAGATAGATCGATATAAGTTCGATTAACTAGCTTCGCAGTTTTAGCTAAGATAGATAGAGTTCTTTAGGATAGATCAGTTGAGCTCGATAGATAGGTGATGATAGATAGCATAGTGATAGATAGAGATATATTGCAGAGTTAGATAGATAGCAGAGATAGCTAATAGATGCTAGATAAAGGATGGATAGATAGATAAGCGAACTAGAAGGCCGCGTTTCTCTCTACTTCGACTAGCTGACTCTCGATAGCTAGCTATCAATGCCTACGCTAGCTACCCTTCTAGATAGACATGTAGCCCCGCCGAGCCGCGTTAGATAGATAGCGAGTTAGATAGATCGTAGAATAGACAAATAGAGGTAGAAGATAGATTAGATAGAAGAGATAGATAGATAGATGAGATAGGATTAGAGAATGATAGATATATAGATATATAATTAGAAGAGCTGATAGCAGTTGAGAGTAGTAGATGAATAAGCAAGATGATAGATAGATATCGAGAGTTCGAGAAGATAGATAGAGTAGATAGTAGTAGATAGATTACGTAGTAGAGAGATAGATCAGATAGATAGATATATGGAGTTTGATAGATCAGATAAACGATGATAAGATGATATAGTAATAGATAGATGATAGCAAGTTAGATAGATAGCATAGTTGAGATAATGATAAGATATAGATAGAGTAGCGTATGAAGATAGAAGATAATTGCAAGATTAGATACGACTAGCATAGATAGAATAGTAGATAAGATATAATAGATATATAAGATAGATATAAAGATTAGAGAGATAGATGCATAGAGTTTTCGGCCCTCGCTTTCCCCTCCCCACCAGCCGTGGCCCCGCCGCGCTGCTCGCTGCATCGGATCGAAGCTCGCTCGCCTGCTGCGATAGCAGAGTTTACGGATCGAATGCAGAGTTAGATAGATAGCAAGTTAAAGATAGAACCATACGAGGCAAGCAGAAGTTTTTAGATTATATTATTGATATCAGAGTTGAATAGAATAGCAAGGTTAGCACAAAATTAAGATAGCAGAGGTTATATATACATAGATAGAGTTAGATAATATATACAGTTAGATAGATAGAGATAGATGATTAATAGATCGTATAAAGCACAAGCAACACCAGAGAATGATAGAATAGATAATAATTGCAGAGTTAAGAAAATAAGAAGAGAAGGCGAATGATAGCAGAGATAGATAGATGAGTAGATAATAAATTATAGATAGATAGCTTCGCGCGACGTTTTTCTACTCCGCTCGACGCCCCGCCTCGCTCTCGCTCCTCTCGCTCCTGATCGCTCGCTCTCCTGCTCGCTCGCGGGCGCGTTCGCTCGCGCGCTCGCTACGCTTCGCTTCCCTCCTCCTCCTCCTCCCTTCTCGCCGCGTTCGCACCCTCGCATAGCTGCGCTCGCTCGCCGCGTTGCTCGCTCGCCTTCTCGCTAGCCCGTTTTCGCTCTCTCGCCCTCGCGTTCGCCGCCTTCGCTCTCGCCGCGTTCGCTCCTCGCCGCGACGGAGTTCAGCCTCTACCTCGCCTCCCGCGCCTTTTCGCTCGCTAGCCCGCATCACCGCATCCGCCGCGTTCCCTCTCCCTTCGCTATAGCAGAGGCAGAGTTAGATTATATAGATTTAGCTCATGCAGAAGTAATCAGACTAGCAAATCGATAGAATAGATGCTGCCCTAGTTAATAGAGCGAGATAGCTAAAGCCGAGTTAGATATGACAAGAGAAACTCGATAAGAAAATCAGACTGATAGTAGGCCGAGTAGAGCGAGTTCGATACATAAATATAATATAAGCCAGAGTTAGATAGATAGCAAGTTAGAGTAGATCGCAGACTTAGATAGATAGATAGCAGACTTAGATAGATAGATAGATTAGCAGCAGTTAGATGTTTGAACGAGATAGATAGCCAGAGTTTAGATAGATAGATAGATAGAAGATAGAAATCGAAATAGCAAGAGTTATAGATAAGATAGATAGAGTTAGTTAGATAGATAAGAGTTAGAAAAAGAAAAAAGTAAGAATAGAGATTTAAGAAAATAAAAGAGTTATATAATTAGATAGCAGAGAGAGGAGACAAATAGATAGATAAGAGAGAAAGATTGCAGAGTTAGATAGAATAAAGCGAGCAGAGATAGATAACTATGATAGTAGATGTAGATAAAATGCGATATAGAATAGAACCGATAGATAGGATAAGCAAGGAGTTTTGAGATAGATAGAGTAGATTAGAAAAAAATGAGATAGATAGATAAAAAAAAAAAAAAAATGAATGAAAATAGATAAGATAGATAAAGAAGTAAGCCACAAAAAGGAAGCCAAGCACCAGCAGAGTGTAGTTAGACAATAGAAAATCAAAAGCAGAGTTAGAAATGATAGATAGGCTTAGGATGTTAATAAATAGATTAAAAGATTTCGCTATCGACCACTCGCCCCGCCTGCTTCCGCTCCCCCGTCCCGCTCTAGATAGATATGCTAATAGCACATGAGATCGATCGTAATAAGATAGAATAGATAGATAGATATAAGATAGATAGATAGATAGATTTAAGATAGAAAAAATAAGAAATGAAAAGATAGAGAGATAGATTTCATGCAGAGTTAGATAGATACAGATATAGAAGATAAACATAGATATAATGCTAGAATAAAATAGATAGGGAGAGAGAAAGGATAGAAGAGAGAGATAGAAGAAAAAAAGAGAGGATTAGAAATATCGTATAGAATTAGGATAGATAGTATGATATAGATAGCAAGGAGTTAGATAAGATAGATAGAAAAATGAGATAGAGTCGCATAAATTATGTAGGATAGATATAAAATGATCGTCAGAAGAGTTAGATAGATAGCAAACAGAAAGCAGGAGAGTAGGTTTTTTTTTTTGTAGTAGAAGTTTTTAGCAGGAGGAGCATGGGAAGCCAGGGAGGAGTGGATAGGGCAGGGCAGGAAAGCAGAGTTAGATCATATTATAGATAGAAATAGATAAAGATTAGAATAGATAAAAAAAAAGAAAAAAAATCATAAAAAAGATAAAATACGGCAGAGATAGGATATACTCTCTCGCTCGCTCGCATCGCTCGCCTCGACCTGTCTGCCCCATCCGTCTCAGCGCGCCTCTCTATGCCCGCGTCGCCCCCTCGCTCGCGCCGCGACTCGCCTCGCTGCTCGCTCGCTCGCTCCTCCGCTCGCTCCCTCGCTCACCCTCGCTTCCGCTCGCTAGCTCGTACCCTCTCTCGCTTCGCTCGCGCTCGCCGCGTTTCGCTCGCTCCGCAGCGCGCCCGGCTCGCCTGCACTCACTGCTGGATCCTCGCTGCTCGCTCGCGCCCGCCGCGTCGCTAGCTAGCTCGCCCACCATACGCCCTCGCCTCGCCGCTCTTCCTCGCTCCCTGCTCGCCTCGCCGCCCTCCCCCGCCCGCTCCGCACCCCTCCCCCTGCCTTCTACGTCTCCGCCCCCCCGCCGCTTCGCCGGGCCGCCCCGTTCGCCCTCGCTCCGCCGCCGCGTTCGCTCGCTAATCCGCGTTCCGCCTCCGCCCCCCACCCTCACTCGCCGAGCAGAATTAGATTGTAAAACAGAGTTAGAATTATATAGCAGAGTTTAGATAGTTTTACAAGGAGGTTAGATAAGAAAAGAAAATAGATATAGATAGCAGAGGGAAAGATAGAATAGATAAAGTTTAGCAGATAGATATTTATGATAGATAATGATAGAGAGGAGGCGTTTAGAAGAATAGATAGCAGAACAAACAAGATAGAAAGATAGGAAGATTTCAAAAGAGAGATCGATTGCACAACAGAGGTTAGAAATAGATAGCAGAGATACATCGATAGAGGATAGAAAATAGAAAATGAATAGATAAATCGATATATAGATAGATAGATGATCGCACATAGCTCGCAAGTAGATAGATAATAGATGATAGCTAAAGATAGATCAATGATCATAGATCGATGATGATAGCAAGGAGCGGCACTGCTCGACGGTCGCTAGCTCGCTAGCTCGATCTCTAGGCTCGCGATCCTCCTAATCCGATAAAGATACGCAAGCGTTCGCTAGCTAGATGATAGATATCGAGTTAGATAGACTAGAAAGATAATGATATAGAGCAAGCAGAGTTAGATAGATCGCAGAGTTATAGATATCAGATTAGATAGATCGCGAGTTAGATGATCGCAACGATTTAGGATATATAGATAGCAAGACTTATATAGATGATCGCTAGCCGCGTTAGATTAGATAATAGCTCCGCAGCACAAGAGTTCGATCATAGAGTATATAGATAGATAGCATAAAGGCAAGAGCGTTAGATAGATAGATGATAGATAGGCAGAGTTAGATAGATTAGATATTATAATAGCAGAGTTAGAGAGATAGCACAAGAGTTAGATATAGATAGCAAGTTAGATAGAATAGATATCAGACAATTAGATATATAGATAGATTCTTAGAATTTTAAATTTAAAATAAAAAGATTATTTCTTTTTATAAGCCAGAGTTAGTAGATAGATAGTTGTAGCAGAGTTGTAGAATAGATACTAATAGATTTAGATAGATAGAATAGATAGATCGATAGAGATATATAGATACAGAGTTTAGATAGATAGATAGATAGCAGAGTAAGATAGACTAGATAGAATGATATATAGATCGCATAGATACATAGTTCGAGAACATCGATAGATGATAGCGAGCTCGCCGAGTTAGTAGCTCGATCGCTCCGAGATGCTATCACATATCAGAGTTCAATAGATGCAAGTTAGATAGATAGCAAGAGTGTAGATAGCTAGATAGCAACGACTTAGATAGATCGAAGAGAGCAAGTTAGATAGCTTCTAGATCGCCTGAGTTAGATAGATAGATAGTAGAAGTAGATAGATAATTAGATAGATAGCATAGATAGCAGAGTTAGATAGATAGATAGATAATAGCTAGATAGAAAATAGATAGATAGATAGATAGATCGTAGATAGAGATAGATTAGATTAGATTAGATAGATAGATAGATGACTAGATAGCACGAGTTTTTTTAGATAGATAGATCAGATAGACAGACGAGGACAGAGAATAGACAGAGGCTATCTACAGGTTAAAAATAAGAAACCAGAGGCAGAATATATAGAATACGAGAATGATATACAGAAAGAATCGAGAGACAGATAGAAGATAGATAGTGGCAGAGGTCCATGTATAAATTTACAATAAGTCTCCTCTGGCCCAATGTTTGGGGAAGCGTCTGACTAACAACTGAACACAACATAAGTTTTAAAAATGACCAAAATTGCTACAGTATATAATGAATTTCATCAAGTTATTTTGTGTCAAATGATTTAATAGAATATTATACACCAAATAACTGACAATCTTCTGGCTTTTTACATACTTTAACACAATCACATACCGTTACAATAGTATATATTTGGGTTTAATAAATTGGAACGTTGGGGGGGGGGGGGCCCAAAAAAAAAACCAAAAAATCTGTCTGAGTCTGGAACTTGTGCCTTGGGCCCCATTTGGTTTAATCCGGCTCTGATGTCGTCCCCAGCCATTAACCCCCCATGGCCTGACCAGTTATGTCTTCCTAAGTTGAATTGGTATAACGTAGCCAAGTGCTGCTTGAAAACTAACAAAACAAAAAAAAATTCTAAAACATTGGTTTCATACACAGCCTAAAAAAAAAATGAGGCATCTGGCAGAAGATATTCAGTAGCCTTCAAGGGTCCAATCTATCTAATCTCTGATCACGCTATATCGCTCATACGATTAGCATAGCCAGAGTTTCCGATCGCTAGATAGCTGTAGCTCGCTCACCTACTAGCTTCCTCGCTCGCTGCTTCCGCTCGCCGCGTTTAGATTCGCTCGCTCGCTGCTCGCTTCGATCCTGCTTCGCTCCACTCGACTGCTCGCTAGCCGAGTTAGATAGCTCCAGAGTTAGCTAATATCAAGTTAGATTAGACTAGCAGGTTAGATAGATCTCCGAGTTCGAATTGATACAGAGTTAGAATAATAAGCAGATTAGATATATTTATATATTATTAGATAGCAGAGTTCGCTAGCTAGATCGACTTATCTTGCTCCTCCGGTTAGCTCGATTCCAGCTCGCTCGCTCGCGTTCGCGCCCCGCCACCCTTCCTCGCTCACCGGCGGGCGGATCAGATAGATAATAGATGATTTCAATGGGCAAAAAGTTAGAGTAAGAGTGCTAGATAGATAGATGATATGATATAATTAGATCATTATAGATCGATAGAATAGATAGATAGATGATAGAAGTAAAGATAGATATCAGAGTTCCCGCTCTCTCTCGCTAGCTGGCTCGCTCCTATCGCCTCCCCTGCCGCTCGCTCGCTGCTGCTCGCCCGCCGTTCGCTCGCTCGCTCTCTCGCTCGCTCGCTCGCCGCTTTCGCTCTCTGCTGCTCGCTGCCGAGTTTCGCTCTTTCTCGTCGCTCGCTGCTAGCTACATAGTTAATAGATAGCAAACGAGTTAGATAGATAGGAAAGTTGATAGCGAGCAGAGTTAGATTAGATAGTCAGAGTTAGATAGATAGAAGATGCAGCCTTACGATAGATAGATAGATAGGCAGAGTTTAATAGACATAGATAAGATCTCAGAGTTAAGATTTGATAGATAGATAGATAGAGCGGAGTTAGATATAGATAGATATAGATATAGCATAGTTTTTAGATAGAATAGAATAGATATAGATAGCAGAGTTAGATAGATGCAGAGTTAGATTAAGATAGCAGATTAGATAGATAGATAGCAGACCCTAATAGATAGATAGATAGCGCTGGGGGGCGTTAGAATCGATCGATAGCTACCGAGTAGCTAGATAGATAGATAGCTAGACTAGATCGAGTATCTAGCATCGTTAGCTATCTATATCGATAGCGGGCGAGTTAGCTCTCGCTCGCTCGCTCGCTCGCTCGCTCCGCTCGGCCGCGCGCGGCGTTCAGCTCTCTCCTGCTCGCTCGCCGCGTTTCGCTCGCTCCTCGCTTGCTCGCTCGCCGAGTTCGCTCGCTCGCAGCAGAGTAAGCTTAGCCCATCGCAAAGTTTCGCTCGCATAGCTCGCAGCTTAGGATAGATAGATAGAATAGCAGAAGTTAGTTATCGAAGAATAGATAGAATAAGCAGTTTTAAAGATAGATAGATTGAAGCTAGATAGATAAAGATATGCAGAGTTAGAAGATACGATAAGGATCGCTCGCATCGCTTCTCTCGCCTCGCTCGCCGCTCGCTCTCTCGCTCGCTCCGCTCGCTCGCTCGCTCGCCTCGCTCGCCGCTCGCTTCGCTCTCTCGCTCGCTGGCTCGCTCCGCATCCGCCCGACCGTTCGCTACTCTCGCTCGCTCTCCCCGCGCGCCCATCCGAGCACCAGGACAATAACAGAGCCGATAGCCATCGTAACATAACTAAACCCGAGGGCAAGATATATAGATAGAGAAATAGATATACCGAAACGAGACTCGCGGGGACCGCTAGAGATAGATAGGGCGAGGTCCCCCTGTAGCATGTACCCGCAATGTCATTTCTCCCTGGCCCAAGGTGTGGGGAGCGTCTACTACAACTGAGCACAACATTAAGTTTTAAAATGACAAATTGTCTACCAGTATATAATGAATTTCAATCAAGTTATTTATGTTGTCAAAAAAAAAATGATTTAATCAATATTACAAATACTTGGCAATCTGGGCTTTTACTACTTTCACATAACATGACCGTTACAATAGTAATATTTGGTTTAATGGAAGTTGGGGGGGGGGGGGGGGGGGGGGGCGGGGGGGGCGGGGGGGTGGGGGGGGGGCGGGTGGGGGGGGGCGGGGGGGGGGGGGCGGGGGTCCCAAACATCTGACTTGTCCTTGGGCCCCATTTTGGTCTTAATCCGGCTCTGAGTGTCGCCATTACCTGGCCTGACAAGGTGTTAATGTACTCCTAAGTTTGAATTGGGTAGAAAAAAAAAGAACTTCAGCCAAGTTTTGAAAAATCAAATTCTAACATTGGTTCAGAAAAGCCTAAGTGAGGCACTTTGTTTTGTCAGAGGAGTATTCGGTAGCCTTTCAAGGGTAAATCTATCTATCTATGATCGATAGATCGCTACAGATCGATAAGCCTAGGTAGGATAGATCGATAGATGATCGCTCGCTCCCTGATCGCTCGATCGCTGCTCGCTCAGCCGAGTTCATCTACGCTAGCTCGCTGCTCTCTCGCTACCTGCTCGCTCGCCGCTGCTCGCTCCCCGCTCTCTCGCTGCCGCGTTCGCTCGCTCGCCGCGTTCGATTACTCGATAGCACGTTAGATATATAGAGCGTTAGAAGCTATTGATATCAAGTTAGATACGATCTCCGAGTTAGATTAGATCACAAAAAAGCAGAGTTATATAGAATTAGATATGGAGGTTTTACGCTCTGAAGCAAGATCATCCAGTTGAGATAAGATAGTTAGATAATCGCGTTGACGACACGGAACCAGAACGATAGGATAGATAAGCAGATATAGATATTAGAGAGGATAGGATTGCAGAGTTAGATAGATAAGCATAGATAGATACGATGATAGATAGATAAAAAACCACGATAGTGAATATAATATAGGATAGAAGATGATATAAATATAGATAGCCAGAGTGTTATAGAATAGCTCGCTAGCTTATAGCTAGATAGATCATATAGATAGATAGATGATAGATAGCCTAGTTCCTAGCTCCTCATCTCCTCCTCGCTCGCTCGCGAGTTCGCTCGATACGACTGAGAGCTCGCTCGTTCCTCGATGCTCGCCAGCTGCCATTCGATAGCGAAGTTCCATAGCTAGCAGCGTTAGAGCAATTCGCTTTCTCGCTTACGCTCGACTCGCCTCGCTTCGCTCCTCTCGCAGCGTTCGCACCTCGCTCGCACGTTCATCTTCGCTCAGACTCCTCTCTCGCCGCACTTTGAAATAGATCGTAGGCATAGTTAGAAATAGAATAGAGATAGCATATTTAGATATATTATAGATGATTAGATACATAGTTAATGATAGAATGTAGATGCAGACGTAGATAGATAGATAGATTGATGATACAGAGTTGCATAGATAGCAGAGTTAAATAATAGCAGAGTTTAATAGATAAGATAGCAGACTTAGATAGATGATAGATAGCAGAGTTAGATAGAGAGGATAGATTAGCATAGAAGTTAATAATAGATAGATAGATAGAATAGATAAAAAAAAAATAGATAGATATCATAGTTAGATAGAGGATAATAGCAGAGTTAGATAGATAGATAATAGATAGATAGATAGATAGATAGATAGATAGATAGCAAGTTAGATAGATAGAATGATAGATAGCAAATTATATAGATCGATAGAGATGATAGATAGCAAGTTAGATAGATAATACAAGTTGATGAATAGCAGAGTTAGATAGATAGCTAGCATAACTTAGATATATAAGAAGAAAAAAAAAAAAAGAAAAAGACAAAAAAAAAGAAGAAAAGAAAGATAGATATCAGAGTTTAGATAGATAGATAGATATGCAAGCAGAGTTAGATAGAAGAATAGATATATAATAGAGATAGATCTCAGAGTTAGATAGATAGATAGATAGATAATCGCATAGATAGCCACAGATACGACTTCAGCTACCTATCTCCTCGCTCGCTCGCTAGCACGCTCGCTCACTCGATCGCCGATAGACCTCGCTCCGCTCGCACTAGTTCCTATTTTTTTCGCTTTTTCTTGTAGATAGATATCCAGACAGAGACAGAGAAATAGACAGAGGCAGATCGGAACCATAGTAAACATATATAAAAACCAGAGGCAGATAATAATATAGATAGAGAAATATATATACAGTAAGAGTAATCGTATGGGACAAGCTGAGATAGTATAGGTGGCAGTCTGTCCATGTAGAATGTACAGAATGTCCCCTGGCCCAAGGTGTGGGCAAAGCGTCTGACTACAACTGACCCACAGCAGTAGTTTAAAAAATGACCAAAATTGCTACCAGGGTAATATAATTAATTTCATCAAGTTTTTATGTTGTCAAATTATTTAATAAATATTACAAAACTACTTGCATCTGGCTTTTACATACTTTACAAATAACATGACCGTTACCATCGTAATATTTGTGTTTTTAAATAATTGGAACGTTGGGGGGGGGGGGGCGGGGGGTCGGGGTGGGGGGGGGCGGGGGGGGGCCGCAGAAATCTGTGACTGTTGCCTTGGGCCCATTTGGTCTTAAAAAAATTCCGTCTCTGAAAGTGTCGCCATTACATGCCTGACAGGTTAGTTACTTCCTAAGTTGAATTGGTAAACGTCAAGCCAAGTGCTTGAAAACTTACTAATTCTAAACTTGGTTCAGAAAAGCCTATACTTATGTAATGAGGCATCTGGTCAGAAGATATCCAGTGGCCTTGTCACGGGTACAATTGTTTAACTACAAGAGGTCAGCCTATATGACCATGTGAAGCAAATCTTTGGGGCAAATAACAGGACACCATATGGCTTCCACTACTGGAAATGTTCAGAATAAAAAAAATAACGAGAACCCCAAAACTATGAAAATGAATCTGTCATTAAGATGAATGTTTTAAAAAAAAAAACAATAATACCAATTGGTTCATGAAATAAATTCAACGTCTTCATCATAAAAGTGCAAAGTCACATTGTGAAATAGAAGTCCAGGCTACAATATGGTTTTCCTTCCTGACTTAACGTCCGTAACTGATAATCCTACAACAATTCTAAAAAAATCAACTGCCACTTCTGTAATTTCCAACACTCATGTGAACTAAGCAGCTTAGTCACTTCTAACCCCTCCTCGCCTCTTCTCTCTCTGTGTTGGCTTTAAGCATCGCTCCATTGTCTCTAACCCCGTCAGTGACAACCAGCCTAGCCTAATTATAGAATCTTACTTTATCCTAAGGGCCGGTTCGCCTCCCTCAATCAATCCCCTATACATAATTATGTGAGTATTATTAGGGGGCCCCCCCTGCCCAACCCAGCCGCCCCCTTAACTCACTGTCATTGGGGGCTTGGGGTGAAAAAATCCTGTAAAGGTAGTGAGCGAGAAATTCAAAAGTAACTGGACTATAAAACTCAGGAATACTGTGGTTGTTCAAGCCTAAACGTAATCCTTTATGTTATTACTATCACCCGGCTAAAATAAACATAGCTTCACTAGCGATGTTTATCATGCAAGGTCCATTACAAACAAAAACAAGTCTTCCGATGAAGTGGGAGGCAAACCCAGCTGTATTTTCTTCTCTACAGGAGCAGAATTCCAAATGATCTATGAAAAAACATCTATAAAGGAAAGGAAAACATGCCGTACTTCAAAACGATGAGTTGGACCACAGTTACAGACGCCCAACTAATTCCTTCTAGAGTAATAGGAATAGGGGGCACAGTCCCCACGGCAAATATTTGCTGGGTATTTCAAATGAGCCCCTACCTGATTATAGGACATATTAGTGACCTGTTATTTTAATTGTTTTTTTTTTAACTCTAAATAACACATTTTGTCTCTCTTTCTGTTGGGATACGTCATCGCTTCAATTTTAATACCCTCATAATTCTCTAGTCATGTCTACCATTATCACATCCATAGAGGGGCTGTCTGAGGTGATTTCCAGGTACACAATTAGAATCGATAATTTTTTCCTCCAGATGTTTTTCATACCCCCGCACTTCCCTGAAAGGCCCTCAACATTTTTTCGACATCCCTGCGTAAGAGAAAATGGCATGGCAGCAACTAACCTCTTACCACTTATCAAATTTTGTTCCTGAAACGTCTTTTAAATATTAAGAAATGATGACTTGCAAACCTTTTTAATTGTAATTCTCTTCCCATTTCAAGGTTCAAGCATAAGTCACTTTAAATCCTCAACAACAAGGAAAATGTTTTAAAGAATATTAATTTATCCGTAACAGTACTGTTGATGAATAAGAAAAGACTACAACAGGGCCGTCTCTAAGACTTTTGGCACCTGAAAAAAAAAAAAAAAAAAAACTAAATGGCTGCTCCCCCTTTGCCAGCCGAAAGGTATGTGGTTTTAAAATTGAAATGGGTGGATGGTTTTCCGGAAGTTGGGTGTAGGAGGTGCTTATAAACATGACTGGTAAATGAAGCCCACAATGAGACTGGTAATGATGCCACAATGACTTGGTAAAATGATCCAAATGTGGAGCGTTGGTAAAGGGTGATGCCGGCTACACATTGATTTTTCACTGCGGGCTGACAAACATTGATTGTGCATCAATGAATTGGCCGTCCATTAGGAGGGGGAAGTCATAGCTGGGGGTATTCTGTCGTGAAATTTACAGTCATTGGCTTCCACTGCTATTTAAAGTGACAGTACCCCTCCTGAAAATATGAGTTTTCACAAACGATTTTTGGGGGCCCCCTGGGCAATCTGGGCCCCGGGCACATGGAGAAATCATGGCACAGTGATTTCCATGATACCCTACAGGGGGCTTGCTCGTAATTTGCTTCTCCGTCTTCCTTTGTCTCATTAGGGGAAGCGACCTAAAGAAGTTACAACATTTCTTAAATGCCAGAATCCAGCCAACCAAACTAGAGGGTGTGCAGACAATCACAATGCCTAGTGCTCCATCCCTTTGCTGATAGTCTGTTGCTCCAAGAAGATGTATATGCCGAGATTTAAACCCAAAAGAACCGCCCTCTGCTTCTCTCCGTATGCTCACTTCTCCTGCCGATCTTCTTCTCGTCTCTTCTCTGCTCCTCTGCCTGGGTAATCTCCCGTGCCGGATTCATTATCGCGTTTGTGGCCATGGGTTAATAAATTCACCCAGCCGGCTATTAAGCCAGATTAAAATCTCGTTCTAAAAGTAGCCACATGTGATATTAAAATCACGAGAGCTGGCTGCATTGATGAATGTATGCAAACCCCTGGCAGCCGACTCTAAAGAATAAGTTTAAAGTCATGCTAACCGATTTTTTAAAGTATTAGTGCACTTTTACTCGGAGTAACGACCCAGCGCCTCCCTATAAAAAAGTGCTTATGGCTTATTAAGAGATAATCCACAACCAATGATTTACCTTGGTATGTCTAATCATGTGACTTTTCAATGGCAGTAGATTACGACTGTGGCCACTTATGGGTACATACAAATCGCAATGCGCGCCCTTAACAAAGTTTATTACCACACATTTGGGCAACTGTGCAGAGATAGATAGATGATAGATAGATAGATAGATAGATAGATAGATAGATAGATAGATAGATAGATAGATAGATAGATAGATAGCAGAGTTAAGGGGCCCATACACTATGCAATTTTGTTGTACAATCGTCGTACGAACTCCACGATTGTACATCAATTGTATTGTTAATGGTATAGATAAAGTCTGGTGCAATTAAATTGAGAAGATCTGATTGAATCTGAAGGTGATCTGTCAGAACGGAAAATTTTTATCTGCTACAATAAAATTGTTTATGTGTATGGATGATTGTCCAACAAATGTCTTCTAACTCAATCCTGAAGTGTCAAATTAACAACTTCCTGGAAAAAGCAGAGCTCACAGTCTGAAAGGGGTGAGACCATAGAGTGTATATTTAGTTCATGATGGCAATGTGTGATGCGGTACACATGACAACAACAGGTGCATTAATTAATGTACGAACACACATCAACATTCGTTAGCAAATAAAATATGAAAGAAAAACCAGCAAACACAATCGCAAATTACTTCATTCTTCATTACCATTCGAGACCTCAACCCCAAAAAGTGCTTTTTATATTAGTCATTTTTCGCCATATTACACTTTTAGCAACAATTAAATCTGCCCAAATATGGTGAATTGGTTGCTTTCTAGCGGCACATTCTATTCTGCAACAATTTAGATCTTACACAATCATATCTGCCTATTAATGCCAGATTGTGCACAGAAAATGGCAGCATTTTATTGTGTTCGTTAATGTCCGATTGTATGATGATTGTTTCCAATTTAAATCTGGTCTGTAGTTCATAGTCCAATTTCATTGCATCGTGTATGGGCCCCTTAAGATAGATAGATGATAGATAGATAAATGATAGATAGATAGATGATAGATAGCAGAGTTAGATAGATAGCAGAGTTAGATAGATCGATAGCAGGAGTGTAGTAGAAGAGAGTTAGATAGAGATAGATAATAGAGTTGTAGATAGAATAGAGTTTAGCGTTATAGAAGATAGGTAGTTAGATAGATAAAGTTAGATAGATAGATTAGGTTGTACGATAGATAGATAGCAGAGAAGATAGCTGAGAGATAGATTGCAGAGTTAGACTAGATACAGAGATAGATAGATAGTGATTAGATAAATGTAGACTAGATAGATAGAAGATAGCGAGGTTAGTAGATAGCTAGATAGATTCGATAGATAGATATGATGATAGATAATAAGATGTAGATGATAGCAGAGTGCAGATAGTAGACAGAGTTAGATAGATAGATAGATAGATAGATAGAGTTAGATAGATAGATAGAAGAGAAGATCAGATAGATCGCAGAGATAGATAGAAGATAGCGATAGATGAAAAGATAGAGAGAGATTGCAGAGTAGAAAGATAGCAGAGTAGATAGATAGATGATAGATGATAGATAGATAGATAGATAGATAGATAGACTAGATAGCAGAGTAGAGATGTAGATGAAGATAAATAGATAGATAGATAGAGATACAGATGTTAGAAGATAGATATGCAGAGATTAGTATAGATAGTGAGCATAGAGATTGATACAGAGCTTGATAGCAATAGTAGAGTAGATAGGTTTACCGTAAGATTAGAAGACTAGATTAGATAGATAGATATATAGATAGACTAGATGAAAGTAGCAGAGATAGATTGCAGAGTTAGATAGTAGCAGAGATAGTAGATGATAGATAGATAGATAGATGATAGATAGCAGAGTTAGATAGATAGCAGAGTTAGAAGGATAGCCAGAGTTAGATAGATGCAGAGTTATAGATGATATCAGAGTTTTAGATATGATAGCAGAGTTAGGATTCGAAAATAGCAGAGTTAAGATTATAAGATAGAGTTCAGATAGATAATAAAGTTAGATAGAGAGTAGATAGTAGTTCGACTAGATAGATCGCAGAGATAGATAGATAGAGAGATAGTTGCAGAGTTAGATAGATAGCAGAGATAGATACAGTTGACTAGATAGATAATGATAGATAGATAGATAGCAGAGTTAGATAGTAAGATAGATGATAGATAGATCGATAAATGATAGATCGATAGTGATTAGAAGAAGAGTTAGATAAGATAGATAGATAGATAGATAGAAGAGGTTAGAAGATAGATGATAGATAGCCAGAGTTAGAAGATAGATGCTAGATAGCAGCGTTCGGATAGATTAGCAGAGTTAGATAGATAGCAGAGTTAGATAGATAGCAGAGTTAGCTAGATAGATTAGCAGACTTAGATAGATAGATAGAAGGATCGCAGAGTTAGATAGATAGATAGCAGAGTTAGATAGATAGATAGATAGATAGATAGATACTAGATAGATAGATAGATAGATAGGATAGCAGAGTTAGATAGATAGATGATAGGATAGAGAGTTAGATAGATAGAGTAGATAGATGTAGAAAGCAGAGTTAGCTAAATAGCGGAGGGTAGATAGAAGCAGGAGTTAGATAGATCGCAGGCTTAGATAGCTAGATAGCAGACTTAGATAGATTAGAATAGATAGCAGAGTTAGATGATAGATAGATAGATAGCAGAGTAGATAGATAGATAGATAGATGTAGATAGATAGCAGAGTTAGATAGATAGATAGAGTTAGTTAGATAGATAAATTTAGATAGATAGATATAGAGTATGATAGATAGTAGCAGAGGAGAGAGATAGATAGAGAGCTAGATTGCAGAAGTTAGAAGAGAGCAGAGATATAGATAGATAGATAGATGATAGATAAATGATAGATGATAGATAGAAGCAGAGTTAGATAGAGAGAAGATAGAGGATAGAAGATAAAATGATAGATAGATAGATGATAGCAGAGTTAGATAGATAGCAGAGTTAGATAGATCAGATAGATAAGATAGAGTTCGGAGTGAGATAGATAGATAGCAGAGATAGATAGATAGCAGAGTAGATAGCTAGATAGGATAGATAGATAGATAGATAGATAGATAGATAGATAGATAGATAGATAGATGAAAAGTAGATGAGAGAAGATGCAGAGGAGTTAGATAGATAGCAGAATAGTAGATAGATGATAGATAGATAGATAGATAGATAGATAGGATAGATAGATAGATAGATAGTAGCAGAGTTAGATAGATAGATTAGATGATAGATAGATAAAGGTAGATAGATAGATGATAGCAGATTAGATAGATAGCAGGAAGTTTAGATAGATAGATAGATAGAGGTTAGATAGCTAGATAGACAGGAGATAGATAGATAGATAGATAGTAGATAGATGGAAAGATAGAGAGATAGATGCAGAGTTAGATAGATAGCAGAGATAGACTAGATGATAGTAGATGATAAGATAGATAGATAGATTAGATAGATAGATAGCTAGATAGAGAGATAGATAGATAGATCGCAGAGGTTAGATAGATAGATAGATGATAGATAGCTAAGATAGATGATAGATGATAGATAGCAGAGTTAGATAGATAGATCGATGGATAGATAGATAAATGATAATAGATAGATGATAGATAGCAGAGTTAATAGATAGATAGCAGAGTTAGATGAGATAGCAGAGTTCGATAGATAGCCAGAGTTAGATTGATATCAGAGTTAGATATAGATAGCCGAGTTAGATGAGTAGCAGGAGTAGATAGATAGAAGCGTTAGATAGATAGATAAAGTTGAGAGAGATAGATAGATAGATAGATAGATAGTAGATAGAAGAGATAGATAGATAGAGAGATAGATTGCAGAAGTGAGATAGATAGCAGAGAAGAGAAGTAGATGATAGATAGATGAAATGATAGCTAAATAGAATAGATAGATAGATAGAGCTAGAAAGATAGATAGCGAGTTAGATAGATAGATAGATGAGAGATAGATAGATAACATGATTAGATAGAAGATGATAGATAGCAGAGATAGATAGATAGATAGATAGATAGAGAGATAGATAGTAGATAGATAGATAGATAGATAGAGAGAAGCTTTAGATAATAGATTGATAGATAGCGAGTTAGAAGATAGATAGATGATAGATAGCAGAGTTAGATAGATAGCAGAGTAGATAGATAGCAGAGTTAGATAGATGCGAGTTAGATAATACAAGGAGGTCGCATAGATCGATAGCAGACTTAGATAGATAGATAGGATAGCGAGTTAGATAGATAGATTAGATAGCAGAGTTAGATAGAGAGATAGATAGTAGATAGCAGAGTTAGATAGATAGATGAAGATAGCAGAGTTAGAAGATAGATAGATGATAGATAGCGGGTTAGAAGATAGCCAGAGTTAGATAGATAGCAGAGTTAGATTAGATAGATAGCAGACTTAGATAGATAGATAGATGCAGAGTTAGATAGCTAGATAGATAGCAGAGTGAGATAGAGCTAGATAGATAGGATTAGATAGATAGATAGATAGATAGGATAGATAGATAGATAGATAGTAGCAGAGTTAGATAGATAGATAAGATAGCAGAGGATAGATAGATAGATAGATTAGATATTAGTTTTTAGATTAGATAGATAGATAGATAGATAGAGATAGATAGATAGATGATAAGATAGCAGAGTTAGATAGATAGATAGATAGATGATAGATAGCAGAGTTAGATAAATAGCAGAGTTAGATAGATAGCAGAGTTAGATAGATAGCAGACTTAGATAGATAGATAGAGAGCAGATGTAGATAGAGAGATAGTAGCAGGAGGTAGATAGTAGTATAGATAGATAGATCGAAGATAGAATAGATAGATAGAGATGAGCAGAGTTAGATAGATAAGATAGATAAGATAGATAGATAGATAGATAGATAGATAGCTATCGATAGATAGATAGATAGATAGATAGATTAGATAGCTAGTAGATTAGAAGAGTAGATAGATAGATAGATAGCAGACAGAGACAAGGAAAGAAATAGACAAGAGACAGATAGACATAGTAAAATGATAAACAAGAGGCAGATTATAGATAGAGATAGAATACAGGAAAGAGATCGAGGGACAGATAGAGATAGATAGGGGCAGAGGTCCATGTAGAATGTACAAGAATGTCTCCCTGGCCAAGGTGTGGGCAAGCGTCTGACACCACAACACAACAGTAAGTTTAAATGACCAAATTGTACCAGTATATAATGAATTTCATCAAGTTATTATGTTGTCAAATGATTTATAAATATTACAAAATACTTGCAAATCTGGCTTTTACATACTTTACAAATAAACATGACCGTTTACAATAGTAATATTTGTTTAATGGAACGTGTGGGGGGGGGGGGGCCCAAAAATCTGACTTGTGCCTTGGGCCCATTTGGTCTTAATCGGCTCTGGATTGTCGCCATTACCTGGCCTGACAAGGTTATGTACTTCCTAAGTTGAATTGGTAGAACGTCAGCCAAGTGCTTGAAAACTTACAAATTCTAACATTGGTCAGAAAAGCCTAATGAGGCATCTGGCAGAAGATATTCAGTAGCCTTTCAAGGGTACAATCTATCTATCTATGATAGATAGATAGATAGATAGTAGATGCCAGAGTAGATAGATAGATAGATGATAGTAGATAATGAGAGATAGATAGATGATAGATAGCAGAGTTAGATAGATAGATAGATGATAGATAGATAAATGATAGATAGATAGATGATAGATAGCAGAGTTAGATAGATAGCAGAGTTAGATTGATAGCAGAGTTAGATAGATAGCAGAGTTAGATAGATAGCAGAGTTAGATTGATATCAGAGTTAGATAGATAGCAGAGTTAGATAGATAGCAGAGTTAGATAGATAGATAGAGTTAGATAGATAGATAAGTTAGATGATAGATAGATAGATAGAGTTAGATAGATAGATAGCAGAGATAGATAGATAGAGAGATAGATTGCAGAGTTAGATAGATAGAGAGTTAGATAGATGATAGATAGATAAATGATAGATAGATAGATAGATAGATAGATGATAGAAAGATAGATAGCAGAGTTAGATAGATAGATAGATGATAGATAGATAGATAAATGATAGATAGATAGATGATAGAAGCAGAGTTAGATAGATAGATAGATAGATAGATAGATAGAAGAGTAGATAGATAGTGAAGATAGCAGAGGTAGATAGATAGGATAGATGATAGATAGCAAGAGTTAGATAGATAGCAGCGAGATAGATTAGCAGAGTTAGATAGATAGCAGAGTTAGATAGATAGCAGAGTTAGATAGATAGATAGCAGATAGTAGATAGATAGATGAGATAGCAGAGTTAGATAGATTAGATAGATAGCAGAGTTAGATAGATAGATAGATAGATTAGATAGCAGTAGATAGATAGATGATAGATAGCAGAGTTAGATAGATAGATAGATGATGATAGCAGGTTAATAGATAGCAGAGTTAGATAGATAGCAGAGTTAGATAGATAGATAGCAGACTTTAGATAGATAGATAGATAGATAGAGTTAGATAGATAGATAGGATAGTCAGATTAGATAGATAGATAGATAGATAGATAGATATAGATAGCAGAGTTAGATAGATAGATAGATAGCGAGTTAGCTAGATAGATAGAGAGATGATAGATAGATAGATAAGCAGAGTTAGATAGATAGATGTAGATAGCAGAGTAGATAGATAGATAGATGATAGATAGCAGAGTTAGATAGATAGCAGAGTTTAGATAGATAGCAGATAGATAGATAGATAGCAGATAGATGATAGATAGGATAGCAGAGTTAGATAGATAGATAGATAGCAGAGTTAGATAGATAGATAGATAGATAGATAGATAGATAGATAGCAGAGTTAGATAGATAGATAGATAGAGAGAGAGATAGATAGATAGATAGATAGATAGATAGATAGATAGATAGATAGAGATAGATGATAGATAGATAGATAGATAGATAGATAGATAAGATAGATAGCAGAGTAGATAGATAGATAGATAGACAGACAGAGACAGAGAAATAGACAAGAGGCAGATAGACATAGTAAAATAGATAAACAAGAGGCAGATATATAGATAGAGATAGATATACAGAAAGAGATCGAGGGACAGATAGAGATAGATAGGGGAGAGTCCATGTAGAATGTACAAGAATGTCTCCCTGGCCCAAGGTGTGTGGGCAAGCGTCTGACTACAACTGAACACAACAGTAGTTTAAAATGACCAAATTGCTACCAGTATATAATGAATTTCATCAAGTTATTATGTTGTCAAATGATTTAATAAATATTACAAAATACTTGCAATCTGGCTTTACATACTTTACAAATAACATGACCGTTACAATAGTAATATTTGTTAATGGAACGTTGGGGGGGGGGGGCCCAAAAATCTGACTTGTGCCTTGGGCCCATTTGGTCTTAATCCGGCTCTGAGTGTCGCCATTACCTGGCCTGACAAGGTTATGTACTTCCTAAGGTGAATTGGTATGAACGTCAGCCAAGTGCTTGAAAACTACTAATTCTAACATTGGTCAGAAAAGCCTAATGAGGCATTGGCAGAAGATATTCAGTGCCTTTCAAGGGTACAATTCTATCGATCAATAGATGATATAGAATAGATAAGTTAGATATGATAGATGGGTGGAGATGATGACGATGATGAAGGTGCAGAGTTTGATAGATAGATGATAGATAAATGATAGATAGATAGATAGCAGAGTTAGATAGATAGATAGATAGATGATAGATAGATAAATGATAGATAGATAGATGATAGCAGAGTTAGATAGATAGCAGAGTTAGATAGATAGCAGAGATAGATAGATGATAGATAGATAGATAGATAGATAGATAGATAGATAGATAGATAGATAGATAGATAGATAGCAGAGTTAGATAGATAGATAGATAGATAGACAGACAGAGACAGAGAAATAGACAAGAGGCAGATAGACATAGTAAAATAGATAAACAAGAGGCAGATTATAGATAGAGATAGATATACAGAAAGAGATCGAGGGACAGATAGAGATAGATAGGGGCAGAGGTCCATGTAGAATGTACAAGAATGTCTCCCTGGCCCAAGGTGTGGGCAAGCGTCTGACTACAACTGAACACAACAGTAAGTTAAAATGACCAAATTGCTACCAGTATATAATGAATTTCATCAAGTTATTTATGTTGTCAAATGATTAATAAATATTACAAAATACTTGCAATTGCTTTTACATACTTTACAAATAACATGACCGTAAAAAGTAATATTTGTTTAATGGAACGTTGGGGGGGGGGGGGCCCAAAAATCTGACTTGTGCCCTGGGCCCATTTGGTCTTAATCGGCTCTGAGTGTCGCCATTACCTGGCCTGACAAGGTTATGTACTTCCTAAGTTGAATTGGTTTAGAACGTCAGCCAAGTGCTTGAAAACTTACAATTCTAACATTGGTCAGAAAAGCCTAATGAGGCATCTGGCAGAAGATATTCAGTGCCTTTCAAGGGTACAATCTATCTATCTAGATAGATAGATATATAGAATAGATAGCAGGTTAGGATAGATATATTAGATGATAGATAGAAAATGAATAGGATAGATGATAGATAGCAGATTTAGATAGATAGATAGAGTAAGATAGATAGATAGATAATATAGAGAGATAGCAAGTAGATAGATAGATAGCATAGTAGTAGTTAGATCGGAGATAGAAGAGTTTATATAGATAGATAGCGAGTGTAGATAGATAGCAGAGTTAGATAGATAGCAGAGTGAGATTGATATCAGAGTTTAGATAGATAGCAGAGTTAGATCGATAGCAGAGTTAGATAGATAGATAGAGTTAGATAGATAGTAGATAAAGATAGATAGATGAGATAGATAGAGTTAGATAGATAGATAGCAGAGATAGATAGATAGAGAGATAGATTGCGCAGAGTTAGAAGAGATAGCAGAGATAGATAGATAAATGATAGATAGATAGATAGATAGATAGATAGATAGATGATAGAAAGATAGATAGCAGAGTTAGATAGATAGATGATAGATAGATAGATAAATGATAGATAGATAGATGATAGATAGCAGAGTTAGATAGATAATAGATCAGATAGATAGATAGATAGAAGAGTTAGATAGATAGATGATAGATAGCAGAGGATAGATATAGAGTAGATAGATGATAGATAGCGAGTAGATATAGATAGCAGAGTAAGTTAGATAGATAGCAGAGTATGATAGATAGCAGAGTAGATAGATAGCAAGTTAGTTAGAGAGTTAGATAGATAGCAGACTTAGATAGATAGATAGATAGCAGAGTGATAGAGAGATAGAAGATAGATAGCAGTAGATTAGATAGATAGATAGATAGATAGATAGCAGAGTTAGATAGATAGATAGATAGATAGCAGAGTTAGATAGATAGATAGATGATAGATAGCAGAGTTAGAAGATGCAGAGTTAGATAGATAGCAGAGTTAGATAGATAGATAGCAGACTTAGATAGATAGATAGATAGCAGAGTTAGATAGATAGATAGATAGCAGAGTTAGATAGATAGATAGATAGATAGATAGATAGATAGATAGCAGAGTTAGATAGATAGATAGATAGATAGATAGATAGATAGATAGATAGATAGATAGATCGATAGATAGATAGATAGATAGATAGATAGATAGATAGATAGATAGATAGCAGAGTTAGATAGATAGATAGATAGACAGACAGAGACAGAGAAATAGACAAGAGGCAGATAGACATAGTAAAATAGATAAACAAGAGGCAGATATATAGATAGAGATAGATATACAGAAAGAGATCGAGGGACAGATAGAGATAGATAGGGGCAGAGGTCCATGTAGAATGTACAAGAATGTCTCCCTGGCCCAAGGTGTGGGCAAGCGTCTGACTACAACTGAACACAACAGTAAGTTTAAAATGACCAAATTGCTACCAGTATATAATGAATTTCATCAAGTTATTTATGTTGTCAAATGATTTAATAAATATTACAAAATACTTGCAATCTGGCTTTTACATACTTTACAAATAACATGACCGTTACAATAGTAATATTTGTTTAATGGAACGTTGGGGGGGGGGGGCCCAAAAATCTGACTTGTGCCTTGGGCCCCATTTGGTCTTAATCCGGCTCTGAGTGTCGCCATTACCTGGCCTGACAAGGTTATGTACTTCCTAAGTTGAATTGGTAGAACGTCAGCCAAGTGCTTGAAAACTTACTAATTCTAACATTGGTCAGAAAAGCCTAATGAGGCATCTGGCAGAAGATATTCAGTGGCCTTTCAAGGGTACAATTGTTTAACTACAAGAGGTCAGCTAATGACCATGGTAAGCAGAATCTTTGGGGACAAATAAACAGGACACCATATGGCTTCCACTACTGGGAAATGTTCAAATAAAAAAAAATAACGAGACCCAAAACTATAAAATGAAATCTGGCATTAAGAATGAAATGTAAAATAATACAATGGTCATGAAATAATCAACGTCTCATCATAAAAGTGCAAAAGTCAACATTGTGAAATAAGAAGTCCAGGCTAAAATATGTTATTCCTGACTTAAAGTCCGTAAACTGATAATTAAAACATTCTATCAACTGCCCCTTTCTGTAATTTCCAACACTCATGTGAACTGAAGCAGCTTAGTCACTTCTAACCCCTCCTCCTCCTCTTCTCTGTGGCTTGAGCATGCTCAGTGTTCTCTACCCAGTCAGTGACCAGCTGCCTAATAAGCTACTTTATCCTAAAGGGCATGTTCTCCTCCCTCAATCAATCCCCTATAATAATTATGATGAGTATTATTATGGAGGCCCTTAACATAACTGTCATTGGGGCTTGGGGTGAAAAAATCCTTTAAAGGTAGTGAGCGAGAAAGTAAAAGTAACTGGACTATAAATCAGGAATAATGTGTTTCAGCCTAAACGTATCCTTTATGTTATACTATCCCCGGCTAAAATAAACATAGCTTCACTAATGTTTATCATGCAAGTCCATTACACAAAACAAGTCTTCCGAATGAAGTGGGAGCAGATCCCAGCTGTATTTCTCTACAGGAGCAGAATTCCAAATAGATCTATGAAAAAAAATCTATAAAGGAAACTGCCTGTATTCAAAACGAGGAGTGTGGACCACAGTTACAGATCGCCCACTAATTCCTTTCTAGAGTATAGCACAGTCCACGCAATATAGCTGGGTAATTTCAAAGGAGCCCTGATATAAATAGGACAATATAGTGACCTGTTATTTTATTGTTTTTTTTTTACTCTAAATAACACATTTTGTACTCTTCTTTCTGATTGGGATACAGTCATAGCTTCAATTTTATACCCTCAATAATTCTAGTAAATGTGCTACCATGATCACAGCCAATAGAGGGGGCTGTCTGAGTGATTTCCATGTACACATTAGAATAGATATTTTTCCTCCAGATGTTTCATACTCCCAGCATTCCCTGAAGAGGCCTCAGGTTCGACATCCCTGCGTAAGAGAAAATTGGCATGGCAGCACTACCTCTTACCAATTATCATTTTGTTTCCTGAAAACGTATTTAAATATATAACGAAATGACTGCAAACCTTTTTATATGTATTCTCTTCCCATTTCAAGCAGTAAGTCACTTTAAATCCTCAAAAACAAAAGGAAAATGTTTTAAAGAATATTAATTGATAAAGTAACAGTACTGGTGATGAATAGAAAAGAAGTACAGGGCCGTCTCTAGACTTTTTGGCACCTGAAAAAAAATCTAAATGCTGCTCCCCTTTGCCACCGAAAGGTATGTGGTTTTAAAATTGAAAGTGGGTGATGGTTTGTCCGGAAGTTAGGGGTGTAGGAGGTGCTTTATACACATGACTGGTAAATGATGCCCACAATGACTGGTAAATGATGCCCACAATGACTGGTAAATGATGCCCAAAGTGACTGGTAAATGATGCCCAACATTGATTTTTCATCTGCAGGGCTGACAAACATTGATTGTGATCAAATGAATTGCCAGTCATTAGGAAGGGGGAGGAGTCATAGCTGTATTCTGTCGTGTAATGTAAGTCATGGCTTCCACTGCTATTTAAAGTGACAGTACCTCCTGAAAATATGAGGTTTTCACAAACGTCATTTTTGGGGGGCCCTGGCATCTGGGCCCCGGGCACATGGAGAAATCATGGCACATGATGCCATGATACCCTACAGGGGGCTGCTCTGTAATGTGCTTCTCCTTGTCTCATTAGGGAAGCGACCCTAAAGAAGTAATACATTTCTTATGCCAGAATCCAGCCAAACCAAACTAAGTGCAGAATCAATGCTAGTGCTCTCCGCCTGTTGCTGATAGTCTGTTGCTCCAAAGATGTATATGCCGAGATTTACCCAAAACCGCTCTGGGTAAATCTCCCGTGCGTGATTCAATATCGCGTTTGTGGCCATGGGTAAATCCCACACCGGCTATTAGCCAGCATTAAAATCTCGTTCTAAAAGTAGCACAAATGTGATATTAAATCACGAGAGCTGGCTGCATGGATGAATTATGCAAAACCCATGCAGCCGACTCTAAGATGAAGTTAAAGTCATGCTAACCGATTTTTAATAGGTTAGTGCAACTTTTACTCCGGAGGAAAGGAGCCCAGCGCCTCCCTATAAAAAAGGCTGATGGTCTTTATAGAGATAATCCACAAACCAATGATTTTACATTGGGATGTCTAATCATGTGACATTTTCATGGCAGGAGATTACGACTGTGGCCACAGTATGGTAGCATACAATCGCAATGCAGAGCCTTACAAATGTATTACCACGCATTTGCACTGCAGAAACTCCAATATTCTGTTAAAGCACTGCATGCAATCTGCACTAAAAATGGTGATCGACGCGTTCCGACAACAGATCACAAAACGCAATCGGGAGCAAGTTAGAATTGCGCCAGTGTGGCATAACCCTTTAATTCTCTTTCAAATGGGGGGCGCCATCCTGGGCATGTTTTATTTAAATCCCCCAATTCCAATATTCAGGGTAATAACTGAAAAAAGTATCAAAACGTAGGTATAAATAATCCACAGCTAGGTACTATAAATACCGGTGCAGAGAAATGGTAAACAATATATAAATAGCACAGAAAGACGTATCTTGGAGATACTAAAGTACCATTCTTACCATAACCCTAACTGGCTATGGGCACTCACGCTGCTAAATGGGAAAAAAGGGACCCGGAAGAAGGGGCAAGATGGCCCCAAAACGTACGTCTGTCGATTTGGTGCACCTGTAGCTGGCATCCCTGTTTGACCTATTGCCTATGGTACATTCGTTTACACAGAGTGGTTTCCCTGCTACAGACTCACCTTGTAGTTCTGAATGTACTTCGTGCAGTATTGCAAGATTTACTCTTGTCTAATGGAGCCCATATATAAAAAAAAAATTAACATGTCATGATAGGGAAAAATACACGATCCAACAATTGTACACTAACAGAATATTGGGATAAGCTTGAGGCCATTCAGTCAGCATTGTTGGAGGAAAATTTTTATATTCGAAAGTTGCAGCTATTGGCTAGTTAGTAACTACTAAATTCCCCTTTAACAACTCATCCCCTTAGCAGCCCAGCCCCCAACAATATCCCACCAATAAGATTACAAAGCTATTGGCTAGTGAGGAATTTTAAAATTCCCCTTTAACAACTCATCACCTTACCAGCCCCCAATAATGGCCAACCAATCAGATTACAAAACTAGAACAGTAGTTCTCAAACTTTTTCAGACAATGGCACACTTGGCAATGCAAATTGTTTCCGAGGCACGACTATGTTCTTTACAGTGTATTTTAAATCAATGTAGTGTCTCAAAGGGTAACAAAATAACAAAAATGTTAGATTGGTGAAAATATTTCCACTACCAAAATTCTGAGGCTCCCCGGGCCCCGGCATGCATAGTACTTCTTGAGTACTTCAGCACTATCTTTAATACAGGAAGACCCAGGACCATAACCTGGCAAATGAAAACTGTACGTGCTGTAGCTCCTCAACGAAACAATATTGGGAAGTAGGGATAATCAATCCTACCTTCCCTCCCAGGTACTTTTCATATCTAAAAAGTTAATTCCTACAATATAGTTGTACTTTAAGGCGTGTAAAACACACAATTGCAAGCACCATTTTTGGTGTAGATTGCATGTGCTCCCATAACATAATATTTGGAATAACGCACCACAAAAGCACAGAAACACACGTGACACACACACAGTTCTCATGCATGATCAGAAGTGCATGAGATTTTAATACAATACACTGACACTGGGTATAACTGATGAACATGACAGCCATCGCTGGAATAAAACCTCGATGTAGCAATGACAGACGCTAACTAGGCTATTGATACATTCAGAAAGGCTGTCAGATAATGACCCTGAAATTGCAGCCGCCTAATTAATTATCACAGGACATTTCAGACAATTTTATACTTTTTTCCCTCTTCCCTTCTAATTGAGCGTTAGACGAAGGGCAGTTGCAGGAGAGACGGGAGGCTAATAGGGTCTAATTGGGACGTCTGTTTGTTTTCACTCTGTTATATTGTAAACTGCAGCCTGGATATGTACGCGCAGCAATTTTAATTTGACACATGTAAACACTATAGAGGAACGAAGCAAGGCTTCATTCACATTAGGGTGTGCTTCGTACGATGAAATGCAGAGCCAATAGAAGTGAATGGTACCTTTCACACTTGGCCGCTGTGATGTAGTAGCTGTAAAAAATGCAGAAGTTTTGTACACTAAAGGGCATGTCCACCCCCAAAACTAACTTTTGCCCCACTGCTGGCCCCACCTTTCTCCTCTGCTCCTTATGGTTCTCCTGCAGTGTCTATTCAAAGTCCAAAAAAGTAGAGTAGGAGCAGTCTGTGTGTCATCCGGTGCCTGCTTCCTCTTTGTCCTCTTGTAGGACTTTGGCATGTGCAGGGGAGCTCTCCCCCCTACCCCCCAGATCACTCCATGCTGCATGGGTTCTTTAGTAAAAAAAAAACTTTGCTGTAGTGTAGGGGACCCCCTCCAACCCAAAACGCCAGTGTTTTAGTCTTACAGGGTATGTCCAGCAAAAAAAAAGTTGGTTTCTATCTGATTTACTGAAGAACAGGAGGTAAATGCACTATCTCTTACCTCCCGTTCTTCAGTAAATCTTACAGGAGAGGAGGAGACACTTACCTGCGGACCCGCTTCAGCGCCGAAATCCCCGACACCTCTGAAGCATCTCCAGTACTTTACACTGTGCACGCATGCGCACACAGTGCAAAGGAGCGAGGACGCGTCAGGAGCGAGGACGCGGAGACTGTCAGTGAAGTCGGCACAGGAGTGGGTCCGCAGGTAAGTGTTTCCTCCTCTCCTGTAAGATTTACTGAAGAACGGGAGGTAAGAGATAGTGCATTTACCTCCTGTTCTTCAGTAAATCAGATAGAAACCAACTTACATTTTTGCTGGACATACCCTTTAATAAGGGTACCTCGTTCCTTCAGCTCTCTCAATAGCCAGCAGACACGTCTGTGATTGGCTGACTCTCAGTCAATCACAGACGCGGCCGCCGGTCCACCCCTATTGCTACTTCCGTGAACGGAAAAGCAGTAGAGGCAGAAACCGAGGGAAGAAACAGGGAGATTCAATAAAAGTTCTTATTGTTAAGAATGGTGCTATATTTGCCCCAACCAATCAGATGTTAAAATGTTAAATAAGATGTGATTGGTTGGGCAAAATTAGCACCATTTTAAATGATAAGAACTTTTATTGAATCTCCTTGAAAGATTGTTAATTTAGGTACTTTTTAAACTTTAAACCCTTGTGTTTAGGGTTGGGGTGATTGTACCCAACACTACAGAAAAAAATGATTTTGGTGATGGAGATACTAACGGACAGCGGTGCCATTTAAAATAAAGGATGCCACTATGAGAAAATTCAGGGTAACGTTGCACTAAATTGGAAGCACGATGTTCCCCTGCATTAACGCACACCCTATAACAGTAACACAGTAACCAGAGAGACAACCAGAGTTTACTCCAGTCTGAACTTCCCCTTTAAAAGGACATTTACGTTTAGGGGAAAAAGCACCTGCTGTAACTAATTCAGAAAACCATTGGAAATACATCAACTCCTTTTCTGTGTTTGCCTTCAGGTACAATGCAAGGTTCACATTAAACAATTTTCGTGAGCTGCCACTGGTATAACAAAACATGATGGATTGAGTAGATCGGCCCCAGGAATTATTTTTAACATTATTTTACAGCTTTGGAATGTTTGTCATTCTCCTAGGCCAGAGACGTGAAAGCCCTTTAGATGATTGGAAAGTATATTTCCCTGCATGGCTTCATGGCAGACTGCAGAATGCAACCAAGGTATGCTGGGAGTTGTAGTTTCTTAATATCTGGAGGGCAGCAGGTTTGGCAACTCTTTCCGGCTACACCGACCACATTAACATCAAGGGATCTTTTTTGTCCTTGTCTGTAGTTTGTCACAAATCAGACAAAATTGTGATGCCAAAACGAAAATTCCAAATCAAAATCTTCATTTTTGCATCAAAATTTCATCTCAGATCCAGATCCGACGAAATATCTTTATTTCAGTTCAGTAGATTTCAACCCACTGGGCACATGTGAATACCGAGTACCATGATTGGTAAAAGGCGATATATTCCATTATGCTGTTGTGTAGTTACATAGATAGTTTTGTAGAAGTAAGGCTAACACCACACTACAACGCGCACTACCGGAAACACGCAAGTGTGGCCTAGTCCTATTAGGGCCTATTCACGATACAATCTTTGGTCCAACGATATTGCGATATCATCAGATTGTGTGTGACAATCCTTATCAGGAGATTTATTATCAGCACAATCCCAATCGGGTGAACGGCTGATCATACAATCCAGATTGGCCCGTGTATGGCCCGCTTTACATGGAGTTTAGCACCCACTTAATGGTTGAAAAAAGTCACTTTCCCACACACAACTCCTACCATGAATTTCTGTCCGTGTTACGAACTATTGTGGAAGTTTCCACTCCCGCAGTTTATCCCTTCCAAACACGATTTTGGCTTCTGGTCCCTAAAACATCATTATTAATAGTAATGGGTCCACCCACAGAACAGATAGCTTCTCTACCGACAGCATCCTGAGTCTGTTCAGCTAACATAATATTAAACACAATAATGAAATATCTACCAACACCTTTCCTGTTACCATGGATTTTTCTATCTATCTCGGTGACATTATCCCACGTACAGATGGTGCATATGCTCTTCTCTTCCTCTCATCTGAACTGCAGATCCCACAACGATTATCTGTGGGAATCCGATTGGACGGACACAAAAACTGAGATTTCTATCTGCGCAACATCACAAATGCTTTATAAACTTCCATATTGTGATCCTTACAGAGATCTCCCTACGGGGGAAAGGAATATTTTCGACAATACAATAAAAAATGTTAAATATTGACAATGCCTACGGCACAAATATAGAGAATGTTCATTTATCTTTGAGATTATCATACAGAAACTTCTCATTGCTGGCAAATAATCATATAGATAATCATATAGCCAATAGGGGCAGAGTTGGTCACATGGTATAGTAATAATCGTATGGCCACCAGGGGGCAGAGTTGGTCACATGGTATAGTAATAATGGTATGGCCAACAGGGAGCAGAGTTGGTCACATGGTATAGTAATAATCGTATAGCCTACAGGGGGCAGAGTTGAGTAAAACAGATCTAACCTATAGTCACATAGTAAAGTAATAATCATATAGCCAACAGGGGGCAGAGCAGAGTTGGGTAAAACAGACCTAACCATAGTCACATAGTATAGTAATAATCATATAGCCAACAGGGGGCAGAGTGGAGTAAAACAGATCTAACCTATAGTCGCATAGTATAGTAATAATCCATAGCCAACAGGGGGCAGAGTTGGGTAAAACAGACCTAACCTATAGTCACATAGTAAAGTAATAATCATATAGCCAACAGGGGGCAGAAATTTGGTAAAACAGATCTAACCTATAGTCACATAGTAAAGTAATAATCATATAACAACCAGGGGGCAGAAATTTGATAAAGCAGACCTAACCTATAGTCACATAGTAAAGTAATAATCATATAGCCAACGGGGGCAGAGATAGAGATGGATAAACAGACCTAGCCTATAGTCACATAGTAAAGTAATAATATATAACCACCAGGGGGCAGAAATTTGGTAAAAAGATCTAACACTATAGTCACATAGTAAAGTAATATCATATAACACCAGGGGGCAGAGAATTTGGTAAAACAGATCTAACCTATAGTCACATAGTTAAAGTAATAATCATTAACCACCAGGGGGCAGAAATTTGATTAAACAGACCTAACCTATAGTCACATAGTAAAGCAATAATCATATAGCCAACAGGGGGCAGAGTGTGTGGTAAAACAGACCTTACCTATAGTCACATAGTAAAGCAATAATCATATAGCCAACAGGGGGCAGAGTTGGGATAAACAGACTAAACTATAGTCACATAGTAAAGTAATAATCATATAACCACCAGGGGGCAGAGTTGGTATAAAACAGACCTAACCTGTAGTCACATAGTAAAGTAATAATCATATAACCACCAGGGGGCAAAGTTGGGATAAAACAGACCTAACCTGTAGTCACATAGTAAAGTAATAATCATATAACCACCAGGGGGCAGAGTTGGTATAAAACAGACCTAACCTGTAGTCACATAGTAATAAAGTAATAATACTATAACCACCAGGGGGCAGAGTTGGTATAAAAACAGACCTAACTATAGTCACATAGTAAAGTAATAATCATATAACCACCAGGGGGCAGAGTTGGGATAAAACAGACCTAACCTATAGTCACATAGTAAGTAATAATCATATAACCACCAGGGGGCAGAGTTGGGATAAAACAGACCTAACCTATAGTCACAAGTAAAGTAATAAATCATATAACCACCAGGGGGCAGAGTTGGGATATAAACAGACCTAAACAATAGTCACATAGTAAGTAATAATCATATAACCACCAGGGGGGCAGAGTTGGGATAAAAACAGACCAACCTGTAGTCACACTGTAAAGTAATAATCATATAACCACCAGGGGGCAAAATTGGGATAAAACAGACTAACCTGCTGCAACCAGGAAGATGAACCACCAAGGAGGGGACAGCAGTGGAGCCTGGAGGGATAGAGAGCTTCAGGGACCTCAGGGAGAAAGGTAATTATAATGATTTAAACATTAGAACATTTCATTAAAACAAAAACATATAGATTATTTATTTTCTGCCCTTTCATGTATCCACAATTAGAAACTATAACAAAGTCCCCAATGACCATTCATGGCCATTTAGATGTCTGACATCACCGCTTGTATGAGTCTAAAATTCTTCTAACATTCTTGTATTAAGTTGGGGAGCATCCCGTTCTAAAAAACAATAAAGTTCCCGTGACCGATGGGACATAATGACAAAGCTAAATGCTTTATAAAGGATATAATTTACAGGACATCATGGGTCGCACAGTGTGTATGAACACCCAATCGGACAACTATCGGTAAGTGCACTGTCAGGCACCAACTATTTCCGCCGACCGAGCGCCCATCGCACGTGTGTAAGGGCTTTAATAGGCAGGATAAGGAACCCGAGTCAAACGTTGAGTTTATTTATTATTGCGTTCCTTTACAGATTCATGGCACGCGCTGTATATTCATTAAGTCTTGGTTCAGCCTTCGCGCTTTCATATACAAACATCATCAAGTGTTCTCAGAGTCATTTAGAATCCCTCCATCCATGTTCCACCTTTATATATAGCACACAACCGAAGTCTCTCTATACTGTGCCCCATCCACCGTACAAAGGGTTCTTATCAAAAATAAAAACCTGTCGCCACCTACGAGAAGGAATACGCCGTAAAATGATGACAAATAAAACGGCGAGCTCCGTTCCGTAGGGGTTTGCAGCAAACAGACATTCATAAACAGAACAAAAATTGGATGGAAATTCAGAGAATCTGCTTGACTGATCGGCCGCAGTTATTCTTTGTGAACGAGGTCCTACAGTTATTGTACACAATGAATAAATTAAGGCTGGCCTGGCTAACAGCTGTGGGGAGGAACGGCATATTCAGAAGAACAGGCCATTAACTCAGCTATTTCCTTAAAGTAACTATATTGGCAGACGTCTAATGCAGATAGAGCAGGCAAAAGCTCTAACCATTATTACCGTCACAGAAAGAGTCGTGATTGCTCACCCACGCACGCCAGCACCCATTAGAAGGGAGTGGATGGAAGAAGATGGATTTACCATAGAGAGGAATCGAACAGAAGCCGCCTGCAAACACACATGGATTAGAGCATTGGTTTGCAGGTAGGGTCTTTGAATAGAATAAAGTTGCAGTGCTTGATTATAGGGTGGTTAAACAATGCTGTGACAAGACTGAAAATCTCTCAGTCACCTGCTCAAATGTCTATAGACAAAGGAGCGTTGCAGACATTTTTATGCTCAAACGGTGCCCCCCTACAAACAAAATATTATCCTGAGATGTTGACGTGAGTGTCGTTTGTCTGATGAAACGGGGAGTGACTCAAACTACAAATCATCAATGATATATTGCGCGTTTTCTTGATGTATAGTCACATAGTAAAGTAATAATCATATAGCCAACAGGGGGCAGAGATTGGATAAAACAGACCTAGCCTATAGTCACATAGTAAAGTAATAATCATATAACCACCAGGGGGCAGAAATTTGGTAAAACAGATCTAACCTATAGTCACATAGTAAAGTAATTATCATATAACCACCAGGGGGCAGAAATTTGGTAAAACAGATCTAACCACAAAGGAGTGAGCGAGAAAGTAAAAGTAACTGGACTATAAATCAGGAATAATGTGTTTCAGCCTAAACGTATCTTTATGTTATACTATCCCGGCTAAAATAAACATAGCTTCACTAATGTTTATCATGCAAGTCCATTACACAAAACAAGTCTTCCGATGAAGTTGGAGCAGATCCCAGCTGTATTTCTCTACAGGAGCAGAATTCCAAATAGATCTATGAAAAAAAATCTATAAAGGAAACTGCCTGTATTCAAAACGAGAGGAGTGTGGACCACAGTTACAGACGCCCACTAATTCCTTTTAGAGTATAGCACAGTCCACGCAATATAGCTGGGTAATTTCAAAGGAGCCCTGATAAAATAGGACAATATGGACCTGTTATTTTATTGTTTTTTTTACTCTAATAACACATTTTGTACTCTTCTTTCTGATTGGGATACAGTCATAGCTTCAATTTTATACCCTCAATAATTCTAGTAAATGTGCTACCATGATCACGCCAATAGAGGGGCTGTCTGAGTGATTTCCAGTACACATTAGAATAGATATTTTTCTCCAGATTGTTTCATACTCCCAGCAATTCCCTGAAGAGGGCTCAGGTTCGACATCCCTGCGTAAGAGAAAATTGGCATGGCAGCACTACCTCTTACCAATTATCATTTTGTTTCCTGAAAACGTATTTAAATATATAACGAAATGACTGCAAACTTTTATAGTTATTCTCTTCCATTTCAGCAGTAAGTCACTTTAAATCTCACAAAAACAAAAGGAAAATGTTTTAAAGAATATTAATTGATAAAAGTAACAGTACTGGTGATGAATAGAAAAAAGTACAGGGCCGTCTAGACTTTTGGCACCTGAAAAAAAAAATATAATGCTGCTCCCCTTGCCACCGAAAGGTATGTGGTTTAAAATTGAAAGTGGGTGATGGTTTGTCCGGAAGTTAGGGGTGTAGGAGGTGCTTTATACACATGACTGGGAAATGATGCCCACAATGACTGGTAAATGATGCCCACAATGACTGGTAAATGATGCCCAAAGTGAGGTAAATGATGCCCAACATTGATTTTTCATTGCAGGGCTGACAAACATTGATTGTGATCAATGAATTGCCAGTCAAGGAAGGGGGAGGAGTCATAGCTGTATTCTGTCGTGTAAGTAAGTCATGGCTTCCACTGCTATTTAAAGTGACAGTACCTCTGAAAATATGAGGTTTTCACAAACGTCATTTGGGGGGCCCTGGCATCTGGGCCCGGGCACATGGAGAAATCATGGCACATGATGCATGATACCCTACAGGGGGCTGCTCTGTAATGTGCTTCTCCTTGTCTCATTAGGGAAGCGACCCTAAAGAAGATAATACATTTCTTATGCCAGAATCCAGCCAAACCAAACTAAGTGCAGAATCAATGCTAGTGCTCTCGCCTGTTGCTGATGTCTGTTGCTCCAAAGATGTATATGCCGAGATTTACCCAAAACCGCTCTGGGGAAATCTCCCGTGCGTGATTCAATATCGCGTTTGTGGCCATGGGTAAATCCCCACCGGCTATTAGCCAGCATTAAATCTCGTTCTAAAAGTAGCACAAATGTGTATTAAATCACGAGAGCTGGCTGCATGGATGAATTATGCAAAACCCATGCAGCCGACTCTAGATGAAGTTAAAGTCATGCTAACCGATTTTAATAGGTTAGTGCAACTTTTACTCCGGAGGAAAGGAGCCCAGCGCCTCCCTATAAAAAAGGCTGATGGTCTTTATAGAGATAACCACAAAACATGATTTACCTTGGGATGTCTAATCATGTACATTTTCATGGCAGGAGATTAACGACTGTGGCCACAGTATGGTAGCATACAATCGCAATGCAGAGCCTTACAAATGTATTACCACGCATTTGCACTGCCAGAAACTCCAATATTCTGTTAAAGCACTGCATGCATATCTGCACTAAAAATGGTGATCGACGCGTTCCGACAACAGATCACAAAACGCAATCGGGAGCAAGTTAGAATTGCGCCAGTGTGGCATAACCCTTTAATTCTCTTTCAAATGGGGGGCGCCATCCTGGGATGTTTTATTTAAATCCCCCATTCCAATATTCAGGGTAATAACTGAAAAAGTATCAAAACGTAGGTATAAATAATCCACAGCTAGGTACTTAAAATACCGGTGCAGAGAATGGTAAACAATATATAAATAGCACAAAGAAACGTATCTTGGAGATACTAAAGTACCATTCTTACCATAACCCTAACTGGCTATGGGCACTCACGCTGCTAAATGGGAAAAAAGGGACCCGGAAGAAAGGGCAAGATGGCCAAAAAGTACGTCTGTCGATTTGGTGCACCTGTAGCTGGCATCCCTGTTTGACCTATTGCCTATGGTACATTCGTTTACACAGAGTGGTTTCCCTGCTACAGACTCACCTTGTATCTGAATGTACTTCGTGCAGTATTGCAAGATTTACTCTGTCTAATGGAGCCCATATATAAAAAAAAAATTAAACATGTCATGAGTAGGGGAAAAATACACGATCCAACAATGTACACTAACAGAATATTGGGATAAGCTTGAGGCCATTCAGTCAGCATTGTTGGAGGAAAATTTTTATATTCGAAAGTTGCAGCTATTGGCTAGTTTGTAACTACTAATTCCCCTTTAACAACTCATCCCCTTAGCAGCCCAGCCCCCAACAATATCCCACCAATAAGATTACAAAGTATTGGCTAGTGAGGAATTTTAAAATTCCCCTTTAACAACTCATCACCTTACCAGCCCCCAATAATGCCAACCAATCAGATTACAAAAATAGAACAGTAGTTCTCAAACTTTTTCAGACAATGGCACACTTGGCAATGCAAATTGTTTCCGAGGCACGACTATGTTTTTTACAGTGTATTTTAAATCAATGTAGTGTCTCAAAGGGTAACAAAATAACAAAAAAGTTAGATTGGTGAAAATATTTCCACTACCAAAATTCTGAGGCTCCCCGGGCCCCGGCATGCATAGTACTTCTTGAGTACTTCAGCACTATCTTTAATACAGGAAGACCCAGGACCATAAACCTGGCAAATGAAAACTGTACGTGCTGTAGCTCCTCAACGAAACAATATTGGGAAGTAGGGATAATCCATCCACCTTCCCTCCCAGGTACTTTTCATATAAAAAGTTAATTCCTACAAATAGTTGTACTTTAAGGCGTGTAAACACACAATTGCAAGCACCATTTTTGGTGTAGATTGCATGTGCTCCCATAACATAATATTTGGAATAACGCGCACCACAAAAGCACAGAAAAACACGTGACACACACACAGTTCTCATGCATGATCAGAAGTGCATGAGATTTTAATACAATACACTGACACTGGGTATAACTGATGAACATGACAGCCATCGCTGGAATAAAAACTCGATGTGCAAGACAGACGCTAACTAGGCTATTGATACATTCAGAAAGGCTGTCAGATAATGACCCTGAAATTGCAGCCGCCTAATTAATTATCACAGGACATTTCAGACAATTTTATACTTTTTTCCCTCTTCCCTTCTAATTGAGCGTTAGACGAAGGGCAGTTGCAGGAGAGACGGGAGGCTAATAGGTCTAATTGGACGTCTGTTTGTTTTCACTCTTGTATATTGTAAACTGCAGCCTGGATATGTACGCGCAGCAATTTAATTTGACACATGTAACACTATAGAGGAACGAAGCAGGCTTCATTCACATTAGGGTGTGCTTCGTACGATGAAATGCAGAGCCAATAGAAGTGAATGGTACCTTTCACACTTGGCCGCTGTGATGTAGTAGCTGTAAAAAATGCAGAAGTTTGGTACACTAAAGGGCATGTCCACCCCCAAAACTAACTTTTGCCCACTGCTGGCCCCACCTTTCTCCTTGCTCCTTATGGTTCTCCTGCAGTGTCTATCAAAGTCCAAAAAAGTAGAGTAGGAGCAGTCTGTGTGTCATCCGGTGCCTGCTTCCTCTTTGTCCTCTTGTGGACTTGGCATGTGCAGGGGAGCTCTCCCCCCTACCCCCCAGATCACTCCATGCTGCATGGGTTCTTTAGTAAAAAAAAAACTTTGCTGTAGTGTAGGGGACCCCCTCCAACCCAAAACGCCAGTGTTTTAGTCTTACAGGGTATGTCCAGCAAAAAAAAGTTGGTTTCTATTGATTTACTGAAGAACAGGAGGTAAATGCACTATCTCTTAACTCCCGTTCTTCAGTAAATCTTACAGGAGAGGAGGAGACACTTACCTGCGGACCCGCTTCAGCGCCGAAATCCCCGACACCCTGAAGCATCTCCAGTACTTTACACTGTGCACGCATGCGCACACAGTGCAAAGGAGCGAGGACGGTCAGGAGCGAGGACGCGGAGACTGTCAGTGAAGTCGGACAGGAGTGGGTCCGCAGGTAAGTGTTTCCTCCTCTCCTGTAAGATTTACTGAAGAACGGGGGTAAGAGATAGTGCATTACCTCCTGTTCTTCAGTAAATCAGATAGAAACCAATTACATTTTTGCTGGACATACCCTTTAATAAGGGTACCTCGTTCCTTCAGCTCTCTCAATAGCCAGCAGACGTCTGTGATTGGCTGACTCTCAGTCAATCACAGACGCGGCCGCGGTCCACCCCTATGCTACTCCGTGAACGGAAAAGCAGTAGAGGCGAGAGAAACCGAGGAGAAGAAGAAACAGGGAGATCAATAAAAGTTCTTATTGTAAGAATGGTGCTATATTTGCCCCAACCAATCAGATGTTAAAATGTTAAATAAGAGTGATTGGTTGGGCAAAATTAGCACCATTTTAAATGATAAGAACTTTTATGAATTCCTTGAAAGATTGTTAATTAGGTGACTTTTTAAACTTTAAACCCTTGTGTTTAGGGTTGGGGTGATTGTACCAACACTACAGAAAAAATGATTTGGTGATGGAGATCTAACGGACAGCGGTGCCATTTAAATAAAGGATGCCACTATGAGAAAATAGGGTAACGTTGCACTAAATTGAAGCACGATGTCCCCTGCATTAACGCCACACCTATAACAGTAACACAGTAACCAGAGAGACAACCAGAGTTTACTCCAGTCTGAACTTCCCTTTAAAAGGACATTTACGTTAGGGGAAAAAGCACCTGCTTGTAACTAATTCAGAAAACCATTGGAAATACATCAACTCCTTTTCTGTGTTTGCCTTCAGGTACAATGCAAGGTTCACATTAAACAATTTTCGTGAGCTGCCACTGGTATAACAAAAACATGATGGATTGAGTAGATCGGCCCCAGGAATTATTTTTAACATTATTTTACAGCTTTGGAAGTGTGTCATTCTCCTAGGCCAGAGACGTGAAAGCCTTTAGATGATTGGAAAGTATATTTCCCGCATGGCTTCATGGCAGACTGCAGAATGCAACCAAGGTATGTGGGAGTTGTAGTTTCTTAATATCTGGAGGGCAGCAGGTTTGGCAACTCTTCCGGCTACACCGACCACATTAACCAAGGGATCTTTTTGTCCTGTCTGTAGTTTGTCACAAATCAGACAAAATTGTGATGCCAAAACGAAAATTCCAAATCAAAATCTTCATTTTTGCATCAAAATTTCATCTCAGATCCAGATCCGACGAAATATCTTTATTTCAGTTCCGTAGATTTAACCCACTGGGCACATGTGAATACCGAGTACCATGATGGTAAAAGGCGATATATTCCATTATTGCTGTTGTGTAGTTAATAGATGGTTTGTAGAAGTAAGGCTAACACCACACTACAACGCGCACTACCGGAAACACGCAAGTGTGGCCTAGTCCTATTAGGGCCTATTCACGATACAATCTTTGGTCCAACGATATTGCGATATCATCAGATTGGTGTGACAATCCTTATCAGGAGATTTATTATCAGCACAATCCCAATCGGGTGAACGGCTGATCATACAATCCAGATTGGGCGTGTATGGCCGCGTTTACATGGAGTTTAGCACCCACTTAATGGTTGAAAAAAGTCACTTTCCCACCACAAACTCCTACCATGAATTTCTGGTCCGTGTTACGAACTATTGGGAAGTTTCCACTCCCGCAGTTTATCCCTTCCAAACACGATTTTGGCTTCTGGTCCCTAAAACATCATTATTAATAGTAATGGGTCCACCCACAGAACAGATAGCTTCTCTACCGACAGCATCCTGAGTCTGTTCAGCTAACATAATATTAAACACAATAATGAAATATCTACCAACACCTTTCCTGTTACCATGGATTTTTCTATCTATCTCGGTGACATTATCCCACGTACAGATGGTGCATATGCTCTTCTCTTCCTCTCATCTGAACTGCAGATCCCACAACGATTATCTGTGGGAATCCGATTGGACGGACACAAAAACTGAGATTTCTATCTGCGCAACATCACAAATGCTTTAAAACTTCCATATTGTGATCCTTACAGAGATCTCCCTAGGGGGAAAGGAATATTTCGACAATACAATAAAAAATGTTAATATTGACAATGCCTACGGCACAAATATAGAGATGTTCATTATCTTTGAGATTATCATACAGAAACTTCTCATTGCTGGCAAATAATCATATAGATAATTATATAGCCAATAGGGGCAGAGTTGGTCACATGGTATAGTAATAATCGTATGGCACCCAGGGGCAGAGTTGGTACATGGTATAGTAATAATGGTATGGCCAACAGGGAGCAGAGTTGGTCACATGGTATAGTAATAATCGTATAGCCTACAGGGGGCAGAGGTTGAGTAAAACAGATCTAACACCTATAGTCACATAGTAAGTAATAATCATATAGCCAACAGGGGG
>CM033472.1:245199297-245379345 GCA_019447015.1 Hymenochirus boettgeri
GCAGAGTTGGGTAAAACAGACCTAACCATAGTCACATAGTATAGTAATAATCATATAGCCAACAGGGGGCAGAGTGGGTGTAAAACAGATCTAACCTATAGTCGCATAGTATAGTAATAATCCATAGCCAACAGGGGGCAGAGTTGGGTAAAACAGACCTAACCTATAGTCACATAGTAAAGTAATAATCATATAGCCAACAGGGGGCAGAAATTGTGGTAAAACAGACTAACCTATAGTCACATAGTAAAGTAATAATCATATAACAACCAGGGGGCAGAAATTTGATAAAGCAGACCTAACCTATAGTCACATAGTAAAGTAATAATCATATAGCCAACGGGGGCAGAGATGAGATGGATAAACAGACCTAGCCTATAGTCACATAGTAAAGTAATAATATATAACCACCAGGGGGCAGAAATTTGGTAAAACAGATCTAACACATAGTCACATAGTAAAGTAATATCATATAACACCCAGGGGGCAGAAGAATTTGGTAAAACAGATCTAACCTATAGTCACATAGTAAAGTAATAATCATTAACCACCAGGGGGCAGAAATTTGATTAAACAGACCTAACCTATAGTCACATAGTAAAGCAATAATCATATAGCCAACAGGGGGCAGAGTGTGTGGTAAAACAGACCTTACCTATAGTCACATAGTAAAGCAATAATCATATAGCCAACAGGGGGCAGAGTTGGATAAACAGACTAAACATAGTCACATAGTAAAGTAATAATCATATAACCACCAGGGGGCAGAGTTGGTTATAAAACAGACCTAACCTGTAGTACATAGTAAAGTAATAATCATATAACCACCAGGGGGCCAAGTGGGATAAAACAGACCTAACCTGTAGTCACATAGTAAAGTTATAATCATATAACCACCAGGGGGCAGAGGTGGTATAAAAACAGACCTAACCTGTAGTCACATAGTAATAAAGTAATAATACTATAACCACCAGGGGGCAGAGTTGGTATAAAAACCAGACCTAACTATAGTCACATAGTAAAGTAATAATCATATAACCACCAGGGGGCAGAGTTGGGATAAAACAGACCTAACCTATAGTCACATAGTAAAGTAATAATCATATAACCACCAGGGGGCAGAGTTGGGATAAAACAGACCTAACTATAGTCACAAGTAAAGTAATAAATCATATAACCACCAGGGGCAGAGTTGGGATATAAACAGACCTAAACAATAGTCACATAGTAAGTAATAATATATAACCACCAGGGGGGCAGAGTTGGGATAAAACAGACCAACCTGTAGTCACACTGTAAAGTAATAATCATATAACCACCAGGGGGCAAAATTGGGATAAAACAGACTAACCTGCTGCAACCAGGAAGATGAACCACCAAGGAGGGGACAGCAGTGGAGCCTGGAGGGATAGAGAGCTTCAGGGACCTCAGGGAGAAAGGTAATTATAATGATTTAAACATTAGAACATTTCATTAAAACAAAAACATATTAGATTATTTATTTTCTGCCCTTTCATGTATCCACAATTAGAAATATAACAAAGTCCCCAATGACCATTCATGGCCATTTAGATGTCTGACATCACGCTTGTATGAGTCTAAAATTCTTCTAACATTCTTGTATTAAGTTGGGGAGCATCCCGTTCTAAAAAACAATAAAGTTCCCAGTGACCGATGGGACACTAATGCAAAGCTAAATGCTTTATAAAGGATATAATTTACAGGACATCATGGGTCGCACAGTGTGTATGAACACCCAATCGGACAACTATCGGTAAGTGCACTGTCAGGCACCAACTATTTCCGCCGACCGGCGCCCATCGCACGTGTGTAAGGGCTTTAATAGGCAGGATAAGGAACCCGAGTCAAACGTTGAGTTTATTTATTATTGCGTTCCTTTACAGATTCATGGCACGCGCTGTATATTCATTAAGTCTTGGTTCAGCCTTCGCGCTTTCATATACAAACATCATCAAGTGTTCTCAGAGTCATTTAGAATCCCTCCATCCATGTTCCACCTTTATATATAGACACAACCGAAGTCTCTCTATACTGTGCCCCATCCACCGTACAAAGGGTTCTTATCAAAAATAAAAACCTGTCGCCACCTACGAGAAGGAATACGCCGTAAAATGATGACAAATAAAACGGCGAGCTCCGTTCCGTAGGGGTTTGCAGCAAACAGACATTCAAAACAGAACAAAAATTGGATGGAAATTCAGAGAATCTGCTTGACTGATCGGCCGCAGTTATTCTTTGTGAACCGAGGTCCTACAGTTATTGTACACAATGAATAAATTTAAGGCTGGCCTGGCTAACAGCTGTGGGGAGGAACGGCATATATCAGAAGAACAGGCCCATTAACTCAGCTATTTCCTTAAAGTAACTATATTGGCAGACGTCTAATGCAGATAGAGCAGGCAAAAGCTCTAACCATTATTACCTCACAGAAAGAGTCGTGATTGCTCACCACGCAGCGCCAGCCACCCATTAGAAGGGAGGATGGAGAGAAAGATGGATTTACCATAGAGAGGAATCGAACAGAAGCCGCCTGCAAACACACATGGATTAGAGCATTGGTTTGCGAGTAGGGTCTTTGAATAGACATAAAGTTGCAGTGCTGTGTGTATAGGGTTTGGTTAACAATGCTGTGACAAGACTGAAAATCTCTCAGTCACCTGCTCAATGTCTATAGTACAAAGGAGCGTTGCAGACATTTTTATGCGTCAAAGCGGTGCCCCCCTACAAACAAAATATTTCCTGAGATGTTGACGTGAGTGTCGTTTGTCTGATGAAACGGGGAGTGACTCAAACTACAAATCATCAATGATATATTGCGCGTTTTCTTGATGTCTCTGCCCCCTGGTGGTTATATGATTATTACTTTACTATGTGACTACAGGTTAGGTCTGTTTTATCCCAACTCTGCCCCCTGGTGGTTATATGATTATTACTTTACTATGTGACTATAGGTTAGGTCTGTTTTATCCCAACTCTGCCCCCTGTTGGCTATATGATTATTGCTTTACTATGTGACTATAGGTAAGGTCTGTTTTACCCAACTCTGCCCCCTGTTGGCTATATGATTATTGCTTTACTATGTGACTATAGGTTAGGTCTGTTTAATCAAATTTCTGCCCCCTGGTGGTTATATGATTATTACTTTACTATGTGACTACAGGTTTAGGTCTGTTTTCACCAACTCTGCCCCTGGTTGGTATATGATTATTACTTTACTGTGACTATGGTTAGGTCTGTTTTACCAACTCTGCCCCCTGTTGGCTATATGATTATTCTTTACTATGTGGACTATGGTAAGTCTGTTTTACCCAACTCTGCCCCCTGTTGGCTATGAGATTATTGCTTTACTATGTGACTATAGGTTAGATCTGTTTTACCAAATTTCTGCCCCCTGGTGGCTATATATTATTGCTTTACTATGTGACATAGGTAAGGTCTGTTTTATACCCAACTCTGCCCCCTGTTGGCTATATGATTATTGCTTTACTATGTGACTATAGGTTAGGTCTGTTTAATCAAATTTCTGCCCCCTGGTGGTATATGATTATTACTTTACTATGTGACTATGGTTAGATCTGTTTTAAACCCAAATTTCTGCCCCCTGGTGGTTATATGATAATTACTTTACTATGTGACTATAGGTTAGATCTGTTTTACCAAATTTCTGCCCCCTGGTGGTTATATGATTATTACTTTACTATGTGACTATAGGCTAGGTCTGTTTTATCCAATCTCTGCCCCCTGTTGGCTATATGATTATTACTTTACTATGTGACTATAGGTTAGGTCTGCTTTATCAAATTTCTGCCCCCTGGTTGTTATATGATTATTACTTTACTATGTGACTATAGGTTAGATCTGTTTTACCAAATTTCTGCCCCCTGTTGGCTATATGATTATTACTTTACTATGTGACTATAATAGTCACATAGTAAAGTAATAATCATATAGCCAACAGGGGGCAGAAATTGGTGGTAAAACAGACTAACCTATAGTCACATAGTAAGTAATAATCATATAACAACCAGGGGGCAGAAATTTGTATAAAGCAGACCTAACCTATAGTCACATAGTAAAGTAATAATCATATAGCCAACAGGGGGCAGAGATGGATGATAAACAGACCTAGCCTATAGTCACATAGTAAAGTAATAATCATATAACCACCAGGGGGCAGAAATTTGGTTTAAAACAGATCTAACCTATAGTCACATAGTAAAGTAATATCATATAACACCAGGGGGCAGAGAATTTGGTAAAACAGATCTAACCTATAGTCACATAGTAAAGTAATAACATATAACCACCAGGGGGCAGAAATTTGATTAAAACAGACCTAACCTATAGTCACATAGTAAAGCAATAATCATATAGCCAACAGGGGGCAGATGTGTGGTAAAACAGACCTTACCTATAGTCACATAGTAAAGCAATAATCATATAGCCAACAGGGGGCAGAGTTGTGGAGTAAACAGACCTAAACCTATAGTCACATAGTAAAGTAATAATCATATAACCACCAGGGGGCAGAGTTGGTATATAAAACAGACCTAACCTGTAGTCACATAGTAAAGTAATAATCATATAACCACCAGGGGGCACAAGTGTGGATAAAACAGACCTAACCTGTAGTCACATAGTAAAGTAATAATCATATAACCACCAGGGGGCAGAGGTGGTATAAAACAGACCTAACCTGTAGTCACATAGTAATAAAGTAATAATATATAACCACCAGGGGGCAGAGTTGGTATAAAACAGACCTAACCTATAGTCACATAGTAAAGTAATAATCATATAACCACCAGGGGGCAGAGTTGGGATAAAACAGACCTAACCTATAGTCACATAGTAAAGTAATAATCATATAACCACCAGGGGGCAGAGTTGGGATAAAACAGACCTAACCTATAGTCACATAGTAAAGTAATAAATCATATAACCACCAGGGGCAGAGTTGGGATATAAACAGACCTAAACAATAGTCACATAGTAAAGTAATAATATATAACCACCAGGGGGCAGAGTTGGGATAAAAACAGACCAACCTGTAGTCACACTGTAAAGTAATAATCATATAACCACCAGGGGGCAAAATTGGGATTAAAACAGACCTAACCTGCTGCAACCAGGAAGATGAACCACCAAGGGGGGACAGCAGTGGAGGCCTGGAGGGATAGAGAGCTTCAGGACCTCAGGAGAGAAAGGTAATTATAATGATTTAAACATTAGAACATTTCATTAAAACAAAAACATATAGATTAATTTATTTTTGCCCTTTCATGTATCCACAATTAGAAACTATAACAAAGTCCCCAATGACCATTCATGGCCATTTAGATGTCTGACATCACCGCTTGTATGAGTCTAAAATTCTTCTAACATTCTTGTATTAAGTATGGGGAGCATCCCGTTCTAAAATAACAATAAAGTTCCCGTGACCGATGGGACACTAATGACAAAGCTAAATGCTTTATAAAGGATATAATTTACAGGACATCATGGGTCGCACAGTGTGTATGAACACCCAATCGGACAACTATCGGTAAGTGCACTGTCAGGCACCAACTATTTCCGCCGACCGGCGCCCATCGCACGTGTGTAAGGGCTTTAATAGGCAGGATAAGGAACCCGAGTCAAACGTTGAGTTTATTTATTATTGCGTTCCTTTACAGATTCATGGCACGCGCTGTATATTCATTAAGTCTTGTTCAGCCTTCGCGCTTTCATATACAAACATCATCAAGTGTTCTCAGAGTCATTTAGAATCCCTCCATCCATGTTCCACCTTATATATAGCACACAACCGAAGTCTCTCTATACTGTGCCCCATCCACCGTACAAAGGGTTCTTATCAAAAATAAAAACCTGTCGCCACCTACGAGAAGGAATACGCCGTAAAATGATGACAAATAAAACGGCGAGCTCCGTTCCGTAGGGGTTTGCAGCAAACAGACATTCATAAACAGAACAAAAATTGGATGGAAATTCAGAGAATCTGCTTGACTGATCGGCCGCAGTTATTCTTTGTGAACCGAGGTCTACAGTTATTGTACACAATGAATAAATTAAGGCTGGCCTGGCTAACAGCTTGTGGGGAGGAACGGCATATTCAGAAGAACAGGCCATTAACTCAGCTATTTCCTTTAAAGTAACTATATTGGCAGACGTCTAATGCAGATAGAGCAGGCAAAAGCTCTAACCATTTATTACCAGTCACAGACAAGAGTCGTGATTGCTCACCACGCAGCAAGCCCATAGAAGGGAGTGGATGAGAGAAGATGGATGTACCATAGAGAGGAATCGAACAGAAGCCGCTGCAAACACACATGGATTTAGGCATTGGTTTGCAGAGTAGGGTCTTTGAATAAATGAAAGTTGCAGTGCTTGATTATAGGGTGGATTAACAATGCTGTGACAAGACTGAAAATCTCTCAGTCACCTGCTCAAATTCTATAGCAAAGGAGCTTGCAGACATTTTTATGCTCAAACGGTGCCCCCCTACAAACAAAATATTATCTGAGATGTTGACGTGAGTGTCGTTTGTCTGATGAAACGGGGAGTGACTCAAACTACAAATCATCAATGATATATTGCGCGTTTTCTTGATGTGTGGGTAGGCTGTGTTTATCCCAACTCTGCCCCCTGGTGGTTATATGATTATTACTTTACTATGTGACTAGGTTAGGTCTGTTTTTATCCCAACTCTGCCCCCTGGTGGTTATATGATTATTACTTTACTATGTGACTATGGTTAGGTCTGTTTTATCCCAACTCTGCCCCCTGGTGGTTATATGATTATTACTTTACTATGTGACTATAGGTTAGGTCTGTTTATACCCAACTCTGCCCCCTGGTGGTTATATGATTATTACTTTACTAGTGACTAGGTTAGGTCTGTTTATACCAACTCTGCCCCCTGGTGGTTATATGATTATTACTTACTATGTGATACAGGTTAGGTCTGTTTATACCAACTCTGCCCCCTGGTGGTTATATGATTATTACTTTACTATGTGACTACAGGTTAGGTCTGTTTTATACCAACTCTGCCCCCTGGTGGTTATATGATTATTACTTTACTATGTGACTACAGGTTAGGTCTGTTTTATCCCACTCTGCCCCCTGGTGGTTATATGAGTTATTACTTTACTATGTGACTATAGGTTAAGGTCTGTTTTACCCAACTCTGCCCCCTGTTGGCTATATGATTATTGCTTTACTATGTGACTATAGGTTAGGTCTGTTTAATCAAATTTCTGCCCCCTGGTGGTTATATGATTATTACTTTACTATGTGACTATAGGTTAGATCTGTTTTACCAAATTTCTGCCCCCTGGTGGTTATATGATAATTACTTTACTATGTGACTATAGGTTAGATCTGTTTTACCAAATTTCTGCCCCCTGGTGGTTATATGATTATTACTTTACTATGTGACTATAGGCTAGGTCTGTTTTATCCAATCTCTGCCCCCTGTTGGCTATATGATTATTACTTTACTATGTGACTATAGGTTAGGTCTGCTTTATCAAATTTCTGCCCCTGGTTGTTATATTGATTATTACACTATGTGACTATAGGTAGATCTGTTTTACCAAATTTCTGCCCCCTGTTGGCTATATGATTATTACTTTACTATGTGACTATAGGTTAGGTCTGTTTTACCCAACTCTGCCCCCTGTTGGCTATGGGATTATTACTATACTATGCGACTATAGGTTAGATCTGTTTTACCCAACTCTGCCCCCTGTTGGCTATATGATTATTACTATACTATGTGACTATAGGTTAGGTCTGTTTTACCCAACTCTGCCCCCTGTTGGCTATATGATTATTACTTTACTATGTGACTATAGGTTAGATCTGTTTTACTCAACTCTGCCCCCTGTAGGCTATACGATTATTACTATACCATGTGACCAACTCTGCTCCCTGTTGGCCATACCATTATTACTATACCATGTGACCAACTCTGCCCCCTGGTGGCCATACGATTATTACTATACCATGTGACCAACTCTGCCCCTATTGGCTATATGATTATCTATATGATTATTTGCCAGCAATGAAAGTTTCTGTATGATAATCTCAAAGAAAATGAACATTCTCTATATGTGCCGTAGGCATTGTCAATATTTAACATTTTTTATTGTATTGTCGAAAATATTCCTTTCCCCCGTAGGGAGATCTCTGTAAGGATCACAATATGGAAGTTTATAAAGCATTGTGATGTTGCGCAGATAGAAATCTCAGTTTTTGTGTCCGTCCAATCGGATTCCCACAGATAATCGTTGTGGGATCTGCAGTTCAGATGAGGGAAGAGAAGAGCATATGCACCATCTGTACGTGGGATAATGTCACCGAGATAGATAGAAAAATCCATGGTAACAGGAAAGGTGTTGGTAGATATTTCATTATTGTGTTTATATTATGTTAGCTGAACGACTCAGGATGCTGTCGGTAGAGAAGCTATCTGTTCTGTGGGTGGACCCATTACTATTAATAATGATGTTTTAGGGAACCAGAAGCCAAAATCGTGTTTGGAAGGGATAAACTGCGGGAGTGGAAACTTCCACAATAGTTCGTAACACGGACAGAAATTCATGGTAGGAGTTGTGTGTGGGAAAGTGACTTTTTTCAACCATTAAGTGGGTGCTAAACTCCATGTAAAGCGGGCCATAACGGGCCAATCTGGATTGTATGATCAGCCGTTCACCCGATTGGGATTTGCTGTAATAAATCTCCTGATAAGGATTGTCACACACAATCTGATGATATCGCAATATCGTTGGACCAAAGATTGTATCGTGAATAGGCCCTAATAGGACTAGGCCACACTTGCGTGTTTCCGGTAGTGCGCGTTGTAGTGTGGTGTTAGCCTTACTTCTACAAAAACTATCTATGTAACTACACAACAGCATAATGGAATATATCGCCTTTTACCAATCATGGTACTCGGTATTCACATGTGCCCAGTGGGTTGAAATCTACTGAACTGAAATAAAGATATTTGTCGGATTGGATCTGAGATGAAATTTTGATGCAAAAATGAAGATTTTGATTTGGAATTTTCGTTTTGGCATCAAAATTTTGTCTGATTTTGACAAACTACAGACAAGGACAAAAAAGATCCCTTGATGTTAATGTGGTCGGTGTAGCCGGAAAGAGTTGCCAAACCTGCTGCCCTCCAGATATTAAGAAACTACAACTCCCAGCCATACCTTGGTTGCATTCTGCAGTCTGCCATGAAGCCATGCAGGGAAAATACTTTCCAATCATCTAAAGGGCTTTCACGTCTGGCCTAGAGAATGAAAACATCCAAAGCTGTAAAATAATGTAAAAATAATTCCTGGGGCGATCTACTCAATCCATCATGTTTTGTTATACCAGTGGCAGCTCACGAAAATTGTTTAATGTGAACCTTGCATTGTACCTGAAGGCAAACAGAAAAGGAGTTGATGTATTTCCAATGGTTTTGAATTAGTTACAGCAGGTGCTTTTTCCCCTAAACGTAAATGTCCTTTTAAAGGGAAGTTCAGACTGGAGTAAACTCTGGTCTCTCTGGTTACTGTGTTACTGTTATAGGGTGTGCGTTAATGCGGGGAACATCGTGCTTCCAATTTAGTGCAACGTTACCCTGAATTTTCTCATAGTGGCATCCTTTATTTTAAATGGCACCGCTGTCCGTTAGTATCTCCATCACCAAAATCATTTTTTTCTGTAGTGTTGGGTAATCAACCCCAACCCTAAACACAAGGGTTTAAAGTTTAAAAGTACCTAAATTAACAATCTTTCAAGGAGATTCATAAAAGTTCTATCATTTAAAATGGTGCTAATTTTGCCCAACCAATCACATCTTATTTAACATTTTAACATCTGATTGGTTGGGCAAATATAGCACCATTCTTAACAATAAGAACTTTTATTGAATCTCCCTGTTTCTTCCCTCGTTTCTGCTCTACTGCTTTTCCGTTCACGGAAGTAGCAATAGGGGTGTGGACGGCATAGTCACATAGTAAAGTAATAATCATATAACCACCAGGGGGCAGAGTTGGGATAAAACAGACCTAACCTGTAGTCACACTGTAAAGTAATAATCATATAACCACCAGGGGGCAAAATTGGGATAAAACAGACCTAACCTGCTGCAACCAGGAAGATGAACCACCAAGGAGGGGACAGCAGTGGAGGCCTGGAGGGATAGAGAGCTTCAGGGACCTCAGGGAGAAAGGTAATTATAATGATTTAAACATTAGTAACATTTCATTAAAACAAAAACATATTAGATTAATTTATTTTACTGCCCTTTCATGTATCCACAATTAGAAACTATAACAAAGTCCCCAATGACCATTCATGGCCATTTAGATGTCTGACATCACAGCTTGTATGAGTCTAAAATTCTTCTAACATTCTTGTATTAAGTATGGGGAGCATCCCGTTCTAAAATACAATAAAGTTCCAGTGACCGATGGGACACTAATGACAAAGCTAAATGCTTTTTATAAGGATATAATTTACAGGACATCATGGGTCGCACAGTGTGTATGAACACCCAATTCGGACAACTATCGGTAAGTGCACTGTCAGGCACCAACTATTTCAGCCGACCGAGCGCCCATCGCACGTGTGTACGGGCTTTATATAGGCAGGATAAGGAACCCGAGTCAAACGTTGAGTTTATTTATTATTGCGTTCCTTTACAGATTCATGGCACGCGCTGTATATTCATTAAGCTCTTTGCTATTCAGCCTTCGCGCTTTCATATACAAACATCATCAAGTGTTCTCAGAGTCATTTAGAATCCCTCCATCCATGTTCCACCTTTATATATAGCACAACCGAAGTCTCTCTATACTGTGCCCCATCCACCGTACAAAGGGTTCTTATCAATAAATAAAAACCTGTCGCCACCTACGAGAAGGAATACGCCGTAAAATGATGACAAATAAAACGGCGAGCTCCGTTCCGTAGGGGTTTGCAGCAAACAGACATTCATAAACAGAACAAAAATTGGATGGAAATTCAGAGAATCTGCTTGACTGATCGGCTGCAGTTATTCTTCTGTGAACCGAGGTCCTACAGTTATTTGTACACAATGAATAAATATAAGGCTGGCCTGGCTAACAGCTTGTGGGGAGGAACGGCATATATCAGAAGAACAGGCCATTAACTCAGCTATTTCCTTAAAGTAACTATATTGGCAGACGTCTAATGCAGATAGAGCAGGCAAAAGCTCTAACCATTTATTACCAGTCACAGACAAGAGTCGTGATTGCTCACCACGCAGGCCAGCCCATTAGAAGGGATGGAAGAAGATGGATGTACCATAGAGAGGAATCGAACAGAAGCCGCCTGCAAACACACATGGATTAGAGCATTGGTTTGCAGTAGGGTCTTTGAATAAAGTTGCAGTGCTTGATTATAGGGTTGGATTAACAATGCTGTGACAAGACTGAAAATCTCTCAGTCACCTGCTCAAATTCTATAGCAAAGGAGCTTGCAGACATTTTCATGCTCAACGGTGCCCCCCTACAAACAAACATATTACTGAATGTTTGAGTGTTTTTCTAGATTAAAGGGAAAATATAAACAAAAATTTCAATATATTGCTTTCTAGAGAAGTTTTACATGTCTGTGCCCTTGTTTTCCTCATGACCATCTATAGACTGGTACATCTTAATACCGGGACATCTATAAACTGGTACATCTTAATACCGGGACATCTATAAACTGGTACATCTTAATACCGGGACATCTATAAACTGGTACATCTTAATACCTGGACATCTATAAACTGGTACATCTTAATTCCGGGACATCTATATACCGGTACATCTTAATACTGGGACATCTATAAACTGGTACATCTTAATACCGGGACATCTATATACTGGTACATCTTAATAACTGGTACATATTAATACCGGGACATCTATAAACTGGTACATCTTAATACCTGGACATCTATAAACTGGTACATCTTAATACCTGGACATCTATAAACTGGTACATCTTAATACTGGGACATCTATAAACTGGTACATCTTAATACCGGGACATATATAAACTGGTACATCTTAATACGGGACATCTATAAACTGGTACATCTAATACCGGGACATATATAAACTGGGTACATCTAATACCGGGAATCTATATACCGGTACATCTTAATACCGGGACATCTATAAAACTGGTACATCTTAATACCGGGACATCTATAAATGGTACAATCTTAATACCGGGACATCTATAAACTGGTACATCTTAATACCTGGAATCTATAAACTGTCATCTATTCCGGGACATCTATATACCGGTACATCTTAATACTGGGACATCTATAAACTGGTACATCTAATACGGGACATCTATATACTGGTACATCTTAATAATGGTACATATTAATACCGGGAATCATATAAATGGGACATCTTAATAACGGGACATCTTATAAACTGGTACACATCTTAATAACTGGTACATATTAATACCGGGACATCTATAACTTGCTTTCTTAATAACGGACATCTATAAAACTGGTAATCTAATAAACTGGACATTATATCAAATGGTACATCTTAATACCTGGACATCTATAAACTGGTACATCTTAATACATGGACATCTATAAAATGGTACATCTTAATACCTGGACATCTATAAACTGGTACATCTTAATACTGGACATCTAAAACTGGTACATCTTGATACTGGACATCTATAAACTGGTACATCTTAATACCGGGACATCTATAAAACTGGTACATCTTATACTGGACTCTATAAACTGGTACATCTTAATACCGGGACATCTATAAACTGGACATCTAATACCGGGACATCTATAAACGGTAAATCTTAATACCTGGACATCATAAACTGGTAAATCTTAATACCGGCATCTATAACTGGTACATCTTAATACCGGACATCTATAATTATAAACTGGTACATCTTAATACCTGGACATCTATAAACATGGTACATCTTATACCTGGACATCTATAAACTGGGACATTTAATACCTGGACATCTATAAACTGGACATCTTAATACTGACATCTATAAACTGGGTACATCTTTATACCGTGACATCTATAAACTGGACCTCTTAATACCGGGACATCTATAAACTGGTACATCTTAATACTGGGACATCTATAAACTGGTACATCTTAATACCGGAATCTATAAAACTGGGTACATCTTAATACCGGGACATCTATAAACTGGTACATCTTAATACGGGACATCTAAAACTGGTACATCTTAATACCTGGACATCTATAAACTGGTACATCTTAATACCGGACATCTATAAACTGGTACATCTAATACTGGAATCTATAAACGGTACATCTTAATACCGGGGACATCTATAAACTGGTACATCTTAATACCTGGACATCTATAAAATGTACATCTTAATACGGGACTCTAAAACTGGTAAATCTTAATACCGGGACATCTATAAACTGGTACATCTTAATACCGGGACATCTATAAAACTGGTACATCTTAATACCTGGGACATCGATAACTGGACATCTTAATACCTGGAAATCTATAAACGGTACATCTTAATACGGGACACTCTAAACTGGTACATCTTAATACCTGGACATCTATAACTGGTACATCTAATACATGGACATCTATAACTGGACATCTTAATAACCGGGACATCTATAAACTGGTACATCTGAATACCATGGACATCTATAAACTGGTACATCTTAAACCTGGACATCTATAAACTGGTAACATCTTAATACTGGACATCTATTAAACTGGTACATCTTAAACGGGACATCTATACTGGTACATCTTAAAACCGGGACCTCTATAAACTGGTACAATCTTAATACGGGGAACATCTATAAACTGGTAATCTTAATACGGGACATCTATAAACTGGTTACATCTTAATACCGGGACATCTATAAAATGGTACATCTTAATACCGGGACATCTATAAACTGTTACATCTCTAATACTGGGACATCTATAAACTGGGTACATCTTAATACGAGGGACATCTCTAAACTGGTACATCTTAATAACCGGGACATCTATAAACTGGTACATCTTAATACGGGACATCTATAAACTGGTACTCTTAATATGGGACATCTATAAACTGGTACATCTAATACCGGGACATCTATAAACTGGGACATCTTAATACGGGACATCTATAAACTGGTACATCTTAATACTGGGACAATCTATAAACTGGTACATCTTATACCGGGACATCTATAAACTGGTACATCTTAATACATGGACATTAAAACTGGTACATCTTAATACCGGGAACTCTAAACTGGTACATCTTATACTGGGACATCTTATAAACTCCCGGTACATCTTAATACCGGGACATCTATAAACTGGTACATCTTAATACTGGGACATCTATAAACTGGTACATCTTAATACCTGGACAAAAAATCGCTATTTGGTTATTCTGCGCCTTTAGTGATTGGTCTTTTGACTTCTATTGAGATCACTGTCCTAGAATAACAATCACAATAGTAATTGTACAGTGGCCTATACAATACCATAACAGTAACTTAATACCATTTGGTATTGTACGGCCGTATGGTCACAACTGTACTTTTACACTAACGTGTGGTATGAGAACTTTATGATACCGCAGATTTTTAAATTGGGACCATAGAAGTGTATTATACTGTGAATCACAGACTATTAGTAGGGATGCACAGGGATTCTTTCTGTGGATGGTTATTACGGAGCAGGTGCAAAATCCCATGAGGAATGTTGGTGGTTAAATTTAATCTGTTGCGACCATCGAAACTTCTATGACAAAACCAGTAATTTAGATCCAAAACCAGGTCAAAACCCCAGTACATCCTTAATCATTTCTACCATTGATATCACATAGGCAAATGGAATCTTAAATCTGACCACGTCTTATCTTTACTTGCCATTGACACACAGACATCGATCTTTAGAACGCAGCACCCTTGGTCAGCAGGCGGTAAATGATTTGTTCACTTACTGTGGAGCAGAAGTGAATGGCTGTTTATAAAATATAATAACATATAAAGCTGGGGAAAAAGGAAAAACAAGAACAAAATAGAAAGCGGAGGATTGAGTAAAGATGTTTTTATTGTGCGCCAAGAGTTCAATAGAAAGTGATCTGATCATCTGACCCAATTCCAGGAGAGCGATGGAAAGTCAATTGACCAGATGTTATTAATGTCAGTGCAGGATGGTGATTGGTTCGTGACCCCGAGATAAGCGGGAAGCTGGCAATGCACAAGAATTTAATGAATTGATGAAATGCCTGGACCTGCTAAAAAACAGTTACATAGACAGTGGAAGGAAAAAGGAATGGGATGTGGGCCACACTTGCACGTTTTCTTACGTGTTAAAGTCTGTGTGCACTGTGATTTGCACAATCGTCCAGAATCGAGTGCATGCTATCTGCAAAAAAATAGTGATTGCATGCATTCTGAAAATGAATCGCACAATGTGGCCCCCCATGACATGCACTTCTCTGCTATTCTCACGCTCTTACGGATCCCAGGTGGGGCCTAGCCCTTACTATCTAATATTCATTTAACTTTAAGGCGATACAAAATGTACAGCATCCAATCAGATTTTTTTTGCTGCTGTAAACCAATCAAAGTTGGTTTCAGTAACTTAAGGTTTGTACACAAGCACGATGTACGCCCGAGCCACGACCCCCGACACGGACCGTTACCCGCGACGAACGGCTGTTCATGTACAAGCCTTTAGTAATGTAACTTTTCCTGTTATAGCCCCTAAGGTCCCAAACCACTAGGTCCTTGCCCTGGGTTCTTTTCCGATCTGCGGAATGTCATGACTTACCTGAGCTTTCATTTGCTTCTCCACTACAGCTCTCCTAGTACATGGATGGCAAGGCCAATGAGAAGACACGTTCGCAAGGGTTTACTATGTTCTCACTGCAGCTTTTAGTACATGGATGGCAAGGCCAATGAGAAGACACGTTCTGCAAGGAGTCTTACTATTGCTTCTCCACTGCAGCTTTCCTAGTACATGGATGGCAAGGCCAATGAGAAGACACGTTCTGCAAGGAGTCTTACTATTGCTTCTCCACTGCAGCTTTCCTAGTACATGGATGGCAAGGCCAATGAGAAGACACGTTCTGCAAGGAGTCTTACTATTGACCACATTGCCAGAGGAGAGACCAGAACAGCGGAGGAAGTTTAAGTTGTTCTGCAGAAAAAAACCAAGCCCAGGGGTAAGGACCTTCAGGGCGATGCACCAACGGGCAAAACCGCTCCTGTTTTGGAGTTTAAGTCACATTAACCAATGTTATATTGCGGCACTCATTCTATTGCGGCGCTTTAAAAGTGGCAAAATAGAAAAACGGGCAATGGCGATGCTCCGAGAGCTGCTATCGCCACGTAACATCGCTGGGCTTTTTGCACCGGCTTTATTATATACTTTACTACGCCAAGTAGCACAAATATAAAATATATTCTTTCCACATCAGATGCATATTTACATTTTAGTAATGGAGCAGACTGCAGCATGTTTAATCACCATAGTGACTGTGTCATGATACCATGGCAACCTGATTCATTGCTGGGCAGACAAACTGCACTGGCCTTTTGCTGTTGTTGGATACTTATAGTTCTTACATCAATGATGAAGCTTGAAATCCACCTGTGCTGGCATTAGGGATGTACAACCCATGTGGACAGAAAGGCTTCTGGGACTTACGTGCACCTGTCAATGAGATGGATTCCCAGAAACATTGTGCCTGTCCTTACCATGCTATGTCTGAATAGAAGCCTTAAACTGGATCAATTCATTTTGAATTTCTTTGATTCTAACTACTGCCTGACTGACCATAACTATGTCTTGTTGGCTCTCTCATGGAAACTGACGAGTTAAAGGCGGGTCGTGACATTGTGACATGGCAAAGATATTGAATAGAGATAGAATCTGGGTTCGACACGGAACTCCTCGGTTACGAAATCTGAAAGATCCGAAAGATCCGTCCGAATCCGGCCAGATCCTCCGGATTTCGGGACTTCTGAAGACATTTTCGATAATTTTTGAAAATACGGGGGGCTATTTTCGATAATTTTCAATAGCCTTGAGTATTCGAAAATTATCGAAAATACGACCAGAGACCATTTTTGGTTTTCCCGGTCGTATTTTCGAAAAATTGGTTCCTGTTTCAGATTTTCGGATCTTAGAGATTTTCCCGAGATCCGGGAATCCGAAAATGGAGCTAAACAAGTGAGTTTCAGCCATCTCTACTATTGGAGAAAGGAAATGTGGTAAAATGCAGTAGGTTACAGGTAACATAATGTCTAGACTATACATGGACATTACATGTAAGGGCTCTTACAGCACAGCATATGGACCATTGGACAAATCCAAGGGCTACACCCACATTCCATTGAATTCTGATAGAATTTCCCTTTTGGAAAAGGAATAGTATAAGAAGATTAAATGGGAGACCCTCCTAATATCTCTGTTTACAGGAACCACATATGTCGTGGTCACCATAAACTGCCCATTATAAAGAGAAATAATATAATAAAAATAAAAACAACCGTAATGTAAATTAGTAAAACATAACAAATATCCAGAACTCCATCCGTCACCAGTTTAAAACTTCATTTTTATTCGTGCATTAAAAGGCAGATACACAGGGGACTGACAAAAACACCCTGTCATGTTCTGTGACGTCACAACATCAGTTCAGCAGTGGTTACAAAGCCCCATCTCGGAGACAATACAAACAGGCTGTGATTAAATCTCCCTCGTCCTCCATGTTGTTTTTTGTTTTGTCGCTAAGGCCTATAGCTGAAAGGCCGTATGGTATGTGTAGGTCGCCCAGCCCCTCTCTGGTTGATTGGAGACCATTTCATTTTTTTCGTGTGATTAAGTAACACAACACGACAGTGTAAATGTAAATGTATAAAATTGACTTGTTCATGAAATATGAAGGAGAAATAGTACTTTAAAATGTATGTGTGTATTTATAGAGGGCCGCCGAGAGTTGGAAATACATCAGAGAAGCAGTTAATGCAGTTAAAAGGAATTCCAGATACAAATGGCAGTCATCTCTCTCTACAAGTATTAAGGGACCAAGTGGCATTATTGTACACAGAGCTCATAGTGTAGGTTGGTCCAGAAAGCAAGTCATGTAGAACTGATGAAAGAGAGAAAGCAACCAGATGGAAGATGATAATCCTCTAATGAGGTGCAGATCAGCCTGTCTCATGATCCACCAATGCGTGAATCCCATCAGTATACCACCTCCTACTTCTAACCAAGATAAGATTGCATTGTATCTTATTATTAGTACTCTATACCCATACATATATGGCAATAACTTTCTCAGGCAATCCGGTGGTATAAACAACAATCATTTGGTAAGCAGAACAATATAGGGGAAATTCCTTTCTATGAAATTATTGGTAATTCTGCAGGCTGTTATCTTTTTCTGAGTTCAGCAGCCATCCTTTTTTATTAAGTATTACTCCTTTTCTGACTGCTCATTATTGTTTAGAGAGAGGTTACCAACTGGTCAGCCAGTAGTTGTTTAGGTGGCTCTGACATGAGGCAGAGCAAGGAGGTTTAAAGTAGAATTAAACTTGTTTTAACTTTAATGTGAACGCTTTCCTTTCCTACTATAACCAATATTAAATAGTCAGCTGATTTTACTACCTTTTTAAAAAGTGTATTATCCATTAGCAGACTAATGCTTTTTTTTAAAGAGTACATGAGGTTCCAAGTTCAATTCCTCAGACTAACTTATTTTTTACTAATATTTTTCACGGAAATGTTTTTTTTACACCGCAGTTGGCAAAGAAATAAGTATATAAATAGTATAAATAGTTTTCTTTTTTGTATGAAAAGCAAAGAAATAAGTAATTGTCAGAGTCAGGAGTCTTGGAATATGTTGGCAGACACACTACACTAAAATCCCTGTTCTGTGAAAAGCATGTATGAATTTAATAATATGAATTGTATAGGTGATTACTACAAAGATGATCCCTATATAGGCGATTGTATAAGCAGGATCTGTATTGTATGGCTTGTATAGGCGATCTTACAATTACAAATCCATCCAGACACATTTATATTTTAGCTAAAGTTCTCCTTTATGGATCTGTGGTTCCCTGATGTGACTTCCAAGTATCTCTGCTAATCTGTAATCAGTTTGCATTTCATTTGGACAGTGGAAGATCAAGTTAAAACACTTCATTGTCACAGAGGAAGAAGTACTCTCTCCCTCTGCACAGAATAGATTATTAATGACATCTAATTACTTTTAGCTCTGGTTAAGGCTCAGTTTCCATCAGATTTACCTCCTGCTCTATTTTTCCCCTGCCGTTATAATTTGGAGTAATTCTGAACAGTTATCTTTAATGGATTAATGAAAACGCCCACGTATCACAGTGTGGATCAATCATGGGAGCTGCACAAGACATCGATATATTAAGTGAAGCTTTAGCTAACTTTGGTTGGCTCCTTGTAAGGGTCCGTCTGTGTAAAAAGTCTTTTTATTTCACCCAGACAAATATATAAATGAACCTTTACACTTAACAGTAAAAGTATAAGGGAGAGGGATCCCTGTTGTGTATATTTGTTCTACTCAGCAGACAACATTTTGAATATTTAATGGGACATTGTACAGTGGAATGAGAGCAACTCATTCCACCACTCATGCTAAGGGCCACTAAGGGAGGTAGGAGAACGTATTCCTACCTCCTGGAAAATGCATTTTAAAAGTTATAGCTGCTCTGTAAGTCACAGAGGCGTTCCACGTGTGTGACATATTTACATGCTTGTACATGTGTATAAAGCTTTATATCATTATATGATTTTGTATGGGGTGCAGAATATTTTGTAATACATATGTTCTAATGGTTCTTATCCTGGGTAAGGGTTACATTGAGTATAACTGCCCTTTAGGTTTAAAATAACGTTATAGGGCTAGGTCCCACTATCACGCACAGCAGCACATGCAGAATTGTTCAGTGCGCTGCTGTGCATGATACTCCATGTGCTTTGCGTTCTAGGCCATATCAATGTTATTGGTACACATGGAAACCAATAAGGGACAGTAGTGGGACCTAGCCCTCACAGTGTGTGACATTCTCCATGATGCAATAAAAGACGCAAACATTTGCCAGTGCTATTCATTTGCAGTAACCAATCAGATCGTATGTAACCTCAGTTGCCCAGTAAAAGCCAACATCTAAGTGGCTGCTGCAAATAAATAGAATAAGAAAACCTTTACCCCTTTGTACTTCCTGCATGTAGGGGGAATACCCAAGCCAAGGAGCTTCTATTCCTAGTGAGTGGTGCAGTAGAAATAAATCAGTGTACAGTCTGGTTTACTTTGTATGTGCATTTGACTGTCTGCAGCTCTAGGTAACAATTTGCGCTTAGCAGTGTTTAGTGTTTGTCACATTCTGCACTCCAGTAAATGTTAAATGCCCTACATTAAATGTTAGCATATGTCACCAGATAATTAGTGTTACTCCAGGCTTGATAAAAATAAAAAAAAGCAGCGAAAAGCATTTTAAAACACTACGGTGACAATGCAATAAAAGGTGCTATTTGCAATAACCAACCAGATGTTATCTCATTGCGGTAAACCAGTAAAAAGCTTTGATTGGTTGCTGCAAATTAATTGCATGGGCAATTTGCACCTCTTCCATATCCATATCCCCCAAAGAGAGGCTTGTTGAGTTTTTGAGATGGATACGGTATTACTAAATGGTTTAAAGGAGGAACTGGTATATCACAGCTTCCGTTAAAGGCCAACTAAAGCCACAGAACAACACTGAACCAGAAGGCAGAACACCTTGATATAAAACCAGTAATCTGTGTCTTACCTCTCATTATGATACAGGCTCTGGGAAATTTACCTAAATAACATATGGTTTGTGCTTTACTTCCCAGTATTCTAGTATCACACAGTTTGGTCAACAACCATTATGTTCTGCACATGCTCAGTCCTTAGCTATGGCACAAACTTGTTACAGTTGGTCACACCCATTAATTATCTTTAGCCAATCCTTTTACAGGACAGACAAAGCAAGGAAGCCTGTGACTGAGGTCAGGAGGTGTGACCTGGCACTGCACATACACACAGATACTTCATCCAGTTCTTAACAGGCTTACATGTACTTTAATACAATTTACTCAAGTGGGATTTTATAGCATACTAGACATTAAGCCCGTTACATAAACAGGTGCTAGAATACATGTGTAGAAACATTTATTTTTCATAATATAAATATGAATATAAATATTTCCATACACTTTGGAGGGACCTTATCCCCTCAGCCCCTGTCCATACACTTTGAAGGGACTTTTTTTCCCTCAGCCCCTGTCCATACACTTTGGCGGGGCCTTTTTTCCCCTCAGCCTCTGTCCATACACTTTGAAGGGACTTTTTTTCCCCTCAGCCCCTGTCCATACACTTTGGAGGGACCTTTTCCCCTCAGCCCCTGTCCATACACTTTGAAGGGCCTTTTCCCTCAGCCCCTGTCCATACACTTTAAGGGACTTTTTTCCCCTCAGCCCGTCCATACACTTTGGAGGGACTTTTCCCCTCAGCCCCTGTCCATACACTTTGAGGGACCTTTTCCCCTCAGCCCCTGTCCATACACTTTGAAGGGACCTTTCCCTCAGCCCCTGTCCATACACTTTGAAGGGACTTTTTTTTCCCCTCAGCCCCTGTCCATACACTTTGGAGGGACCTTTTCCCCTCAGCCCCTGTCCATACACTTTGGAGGGACCTTTTCCCCTCAGCCCCTGTCCATACACTTTGGATAGAACTGTTTTCCCTCAGCCCCTGTCCATACACTTTGAAGGACTTTTTTCCCCCTCAGCCCCTGTCCATACACTTTGAGGGACCTTTTCCCCTCAGCCCTGTCCATACACTTTGAAGGGACTTTTTTTCCCCCAGGCCCTGTCCCCTACACTTTGAAGGGACTTTTTTTCCCCCTCAGCCCCTGTCCATACACTTTGGAGGGACCTTTTCCCCTCAGCCCGTCCATACACTTTGGAGGGACCTTTCCCCCTCAGCCCCTGTCCATACACTTTGAAGGGACCTTTTGCCCTCAGCCTCTGTCCATACACTTTGAAGGGACTTTTTTTCCCCCTCAGCCCCTGTCCATACACTTTGGAGGGACCTTTCCCCCTCAGCCCCTGTCCATACACTTTGAAGGGACTTTTTTTTCCCCATCAGCCCCTGTCCATACACTTTGAAGGGGCCTTTTCCCCTCAGCCCCTGTCCATACACTTTGGAGGGACATTTTCCCCTCAGCCCCTGTCCATACACTTTGAAGGGACTTTTTTCTCCTCAGCCCCTGTCCATACACTTTGAAGGGACCTTTTCCCCTCAGCCCCTGTCCATACACTTTGAAGGGACCTTTTCCCCTCAGCCCCTGTCCATACACCTTGAAGGGACTTTTTTCCCCTTCAGCCCGTCCATACACTTTGGAGGGACCTTTTCCCCTCAGCCCCTGTCCATACTCTTTGGAGGGACCTTTTCCCCTCAGCACCTGTCCATACACTTTGGAGGGACCTTTTCCCCTCAGCCGCTGTCCATACACTTTGAAGGGACCTTTTTCCCTCAGCCCCTGTCCATACACTTTGAAGGGACCTTTTCCCCTCAGCCCGTCCATACACTTTGGAGGGACCTTTTTCCCTCAGCCCCTGTCCATACACTTTGGAGGGACCTTTTCCCCTCAGCCCCTGTCCATACACTTTGGAGGGACCTTTTCCCCTCAGCCCCTGTCCATACACTTTGGATAGAACTGTTTTCCCTCAGCCCTCCATAAGCTAACTGTCCTTTTCCTTTAGGCGTGTTCTCTAGACAGGTCTTCTGTCTCTTTAACTGTTACGCTATTATCTGGAAATAGCAGGGACTGTGCAGCCATCCATACGCTTCTGCGTCTAAACAGTTACCATGACTTAACGCTTTCCGCGCATGCGCATAATCAACCGGCGTTTCGCGCATACGCATAATCAACCGGCGCGTGTGTTACTGAAGGTACGCTGATGGAGGTACGCAAAAGTAAATTATGCCGCACAGTAAAAGACTTTCCTGCACGAAAGGAAATGAAGGGGCTTAGAGGCTGCGGTGGGGGAGGTAGAGCACTGTCAATGCACTCTGTATTTGCCTGGAGGGAAGCTGCAGCAGCCTGAGGAATAGAATGCACACCAAGTGGCAAAAAGAGGTAACTGCAGGACACACACACACGGACACAGGGATGCACACTTGCATTTTACCATATAGGATTGGTGTTTTTAGGGGGGGTTGTTTTCAGATTCTGGAATATAAAAAATGGAGTTTAGTTCTCCTTTAATATGTGTCTGATATGAGTTCCAACTCTGTATGTGGGTGAACTTTAAAAGATGGTGTTTCCAACAGTCTCTATGGCAAGTAAATCTGTTTTGAGTTAATATCAAATGAATTAATACTAACAGGGGTATCCTAGTTAGAAAGTCATCCCTTTATGTAAATAGATAATACATTCCAAAAAAAGACCAACTATAAAATATAATTGTTTATTGAATGGATAAAATAACACGGAACACTAGAATGGCAGAAATGGTTTGTGGAAGGAAATCCTTTTTGGAACGCCCCAACCACTTAAAAGCCAGGATCTAAACACACCCATTTCAGACCTGGAAGACAGAAGTTTAACCAAAATGTAGCCGGTGTGATCTATCTGGGGGAGAGACTGGATCTAATTTCATTTATAAGGTTTTCTTAAGGTTCGTCTGCTCTTAAAATAGCAGAGAACATTAAGAGACTGAGCGTGATGAGCGACTGCAAAGTGATATGAGGGAGCGGTAATGTGTTATATAATGTATTATGTGCTGCAGTGTGTAAACATTTGTATATGTCCTGGCAAATAAGGAAATCTGAGGTCCGCTTGCATTTGTGGTAGCAGAGAATTCCAGGGGATCGGACTTTGGATAACAGCAGGCTGACGAGACTAATAGATCGAGCGCAACACTGCAAAGAGATTTAAAGAAGCGGTAATGTATTATACGTACCCGTAAACTTCGTTGTTGTTTGCATGCTTGGCTGTAAAGCCCGTCCATCTATGCTTTTTGTCTGCTTGCACTGACTAACACTCATTTCCTACAGAAAGTATAAGTCGAAATATATCAAATCTTTAACGTCAAAATCAAAGGGTCACTATACTCACTGAAACAACTTTGCATTATCTGAAACTACAATTTGAGAGAAGTAAAATGGTGGTGCTCACATTTTTATCTGTGCTTGCTTTGTCATTAAATTATTAATGTTTAGTGAGTGCTCCTAATTTCCCCTACTCACTGCCTCCTTGTAGTGTCTGCGACACTTATAAGTTCTGCACAGCCTCACCATGGACACTGCTCTGCTTACACATCTCCCCCTCCCTTCCCCTGCCTTCTTTTCTCTGCTGATTCTCTTAATTATTGCAGAAAGTGTGCTGTCAGACAGCTAAAGATCCTAGTAAGAGGTCAGGGATTGGTCACATATTACAATTTCTGCTCCTGGAGTGACAGGTCTTTCCCTGTAAATGCTGTGATTAAAATGATGATTTCTCAGGAACTACAGCTCAGATTTAAAATCTGAAAAAAGATTTGAAGCAGTTGAAAATTAGATTAGAGTATAGATACCCTTTAAGTGCTTACACCCACCTCCATTGGGGTTGCGCAGAGGGGCACTAGGACAATTGGACCACACCTGCTCCAAATCCATTACCTCTACCTTTAAGTATACTTTATGATCCCCCCGTGTTAGAATTGTTACCTGGGGACACCCAGTTTTTTATGGTGTGTATATATGTATTGTTTGTTGTCAATTATGGTTGGTATTGTAGTATTATATTCTGGCAATTAATAAAGGTTTCACTTAATTTTATTTTTTGCTGGCTTTAATTTGAGCTAAAACTTTAAACTATTTCCCCCTTTATCTATTCGGAAGAGTGCCTCCCCTTAGAGGGAGTTATTATGGGTGACTTACACCCATAAGCACCCACAATTTATTTGTGTCTTATACCAATTTTTTGGTGGGGTTTATTTTATACCTATACAATATACTTCTTATGCAATTTGCACCTCTTATTGCATTATTTACCAAGAGTACACAGAACCACGACTGATGTATACATATCCATATATAAAGACACAGCAAAGCCATATTACATTCCTTCAATGTTATCCCTTGGTATTGATATGCCAAACTCACACTATTCCCATCTTAAATCTTTTTATATTTTCTTACATACATGCGTACATGCTTTACACACAGGTCCTACTTACCTAGCTTCTCAAAGTTGTGAGATAGTAACAGTGGGCGTGACTGGGTAGAGACTGGGCGTGGCGGAGGCAGAGACTGGAGGCGGGGTTAGGGGGCATAATGGGGTGGGGAGTGGGCATTCCAGGGCAGGGCTGCCAGTTCCCTCTGTAGGATCGGATTTCAGCCCTGACTGCTGGACTCGAGCCGAGCTTTATGAATTCGGACAAACTTGAACTATTTGAACTAGTTAGTTTATCCGGACTCATGGCTGAATTCTTGATAATTATTGTAAATTCGATAATTATTGAATTTGAGGACCGTCCGCTAATCCTCGAATGTATTGTTAGTTTTCGGTAACCCTCGAATTTATGGATCGCTTTCGCTAACCCTAGAATGTATCGTTCACTGACCCTCGAATGTAGCGTTCGTTTTCGATAATCCTCGAAAGTATCGTTTGATTTCGGTAACCCTCGAATTTATGGTTCTTTTTCCGCTAACCCTTGAAAGTATTGTTCGCTAAGCCTTGAATTGGCCATTACCCTCGATTGTAGCATGCGCTAAACCAGACAATTGCCCGCTCGTGTTTAGGAAGTGTTTTAACAAGTTTTGGTGATAGTGACATGTTCCCCAGACCATTTCCCAGGTGCCACAGCCATTTACAGTAAGTTACCATCGTTAGTTTAGCTGTAAATGACTCAGACTTTTCGAACTATCACTCTCTCATTGACTTTAATGGGTCTGAATTTGAATTTTCGAACTTTTACTGAAGTACAAAAGTTCGATAACGGACCAAACTTTTGGCCATCTCTAGTGGCAATCATGTCCAAATAGGGACACCTGGCAACCCTGCTTCAGGGGTGACTTTGCTGTCGGGGCCTAGATATTGTGTGTGTGGGAGAGAGAGAGAGCGTATATTTGTTTGACTGCTAAACCGAGCACCCAGCGATTCGCAGCAGGGAGTGCTCGGCCGACTGTCAGGCATTACGGTTGAACGAAATTTACGTTGTGTACTAAGCTTTATTCTTGCTGAAGTTTGCTAAGGATTCTGGGATCTACTGTATAAATATCCCAGAATACAGTAAAGCAGCAGTTAATTTCTCCTTTTTTATATATATTGTGTCTTAAAGGGTTAATGTATCTCTGGGGGAAACCCGGACGGAGACGTCTCATTTATTGCGCATATGTAATAAGCTAATAAAAGTGGATGCCAAGTAAGACCCATAGTACTGAAGGTCGTTGTGGAGGAAAATAATCTATAAGGTCTTCAACACATTCATTAATATGCCCCACCATTAACTGTCAACCTTCTTATGCTAAAATCAAGGCTTTAAAATCAAGGATAATTATACCAGACAAGCCAATGGATTACTCCAACCGTACTGGGATCCTGGCTGGTTATTTTCTTGTCAGCCCATATTGTGATATTAAGACCAGCAATATATAAGGGATAATGTGGATCTTACTGTGTAATATATAGTGATATTACACAATAAACCCCTACTGTAAATTATATAGTGGATAATGCACCCCTAACTGTAAATTATAAGGATATTAGAAGTCACCAAGGAATTCCGTGACCATATATATATACAGGGCACAGAACTCCAAGGTGACTTCTAATATCTTTATAATTTACAGTTGGGGGTGCATTATTTATTATAACCTACCCCTTTGTGGCTTCTGGTTTCCTTCTCCTCCTGGAACTGTAAGATTATAAGGCTATAATCTTACAGTTCCTCCCATAGAAATCCACTACAGGGGTAGGTTATAAGGATATTAGATGTCACCGAGGACTTCTGTGACCGTGTAAATAGCCCGGCCTCCAGTCTCTGCTATGGTATTGTCAAGGAACTCCTCAGTAACTTCTAAAATCCTTATACGGTAATTTAAAGCAGGTAAGAAGCACGCCTAGAGGAGCATGGGACAAAGCAGGGATCTACCAGGGGCCCCATCTTCTTAATTTTCCTATGACAGATACAGCCTCCTCCCAGAAAAATGAAGCAGGGCCCTATCCCATCATAGTTTTGCTGGCGGCCCCAGTGAGTTATGCCACAGGCAGGGAAGGAACTTTACAAATAACTAGGAAGGGAAATTTTAAATATAAACTTAAAGCTCTATTAATGTATGTGCTGTGAGTTTTGAAGCTCAATATGGTGATAAAAGTCAGCTTGTCTTTTTTAAAGTTTGTTCTGAGTAAATACATTTATTTATTTTTTTTGTGCTTATATTTTGTAATTTTAAGGCTTTTATTTTTAAATTTTTTGTGTCACAGCATTTGAGTTAAGGTGCCCGTACACATGTGACTACGTTCAATCATTCCATATACGTTTGGATATGGCCATAGACATACACCTTTGTTATACTTTAGTACAATGTGATCCATGAAAATATTCCGTTCGGCCCGACAGGCCCCACTCACTGACATCAGAACCTATCCATAGACATTGGTAATATGCAGTAAATCCCATTGGATAAGTCAGGGTTTTACTAAAAATCAGCAATTTGGAGCAAACACAGTAGAGAACCCTGAGGCACTCCACTTATGTTCACCCTATTTCACATTAATCGAATTATGGGAGTTAAAGGCGCTAAACCTTACCTCGGTACATCTGTTGTATTCAGTTAGTTTAACTGGACTTAAAGGGGAAGTTCAGTGTAAATACATATGCTTTTCAGAAAAAAGAGCAGTATTTTTCCATCCTAATGACCTTAATCTGCCCATTCAGCATTGTGTCTGTGTATAAATAAATGCAACCGAAATACTGACTTCCTCTTTGCAGGACCCATAATAGAGACTGTTATGGTCTTGCCCTTGACCCAGCGCCTAGGTTGATTCAGTTGCTCAGTAGAGATCTGAGCATGTTTGACCCATCCAACAGCCAATCAGTAGACATTACTGTTAGGAACATTCCAAGGATGTGGTGCATCCTGGGAAGAAGAAGGACCGTTAGAACCTGAAATGTCAGCTCACTAATGTCAACAGCAGGGAACAGCAAGGGGTATGAAATCAACTGATTTTTCAAAATGGAAGAGAATATGTAGAATAACTAAGAAGGCATCACACAAACTAACAATTTAACAGATATTGATAATTTTCACTGAACTGTCCTTTTAAAGTTTAGACATTTCGCTAGTCATCCAATTGGCTTTCTCAATTCAGAATGACTTGTACAAGAATCTTGGTTTGTGATGAAGCGGAAATAATCCGTGAAACGCATCAGACCAGACCTTGCACTTGGTTGCTCAATGTGACTTGTAATATGTGTAGCCCGAAGTGGTGTTGTGGAGCCGTATACGGACTTTGTACAGGTTATACAAGAATCTGTTGGCTATTATGTCCCCTGGAAAGTCCCAATTAGCATATCACAGCCAAGTGTTAAAGACCTTCTGAATGCAAGGTGTGGGTGCATTGTGGCTAAGATGTGTTATAGGAACTGCCCAGGGTAAGGTGTTAAAACAGCAACTGCATCAACATATGGCCCAGCACAGAAGAACCAATTCCTCAGCCGTATACCTGCATCTTAAAGGGCATGGTAAGTAACTATCGGGGGACTTTCTGGCATTAACGTTATAGCGGTTGGGGCTGGGGAAGCAAACACTATAATATACTAAAAGTTTTATTAAAGGGTGGACATACCCTTAAATGCAAAAGGACATACCTTTGAAGATTGTAATGTTAACATATTGGCAAAGGAACGTGACTGGTTCAAGAGAGGTGTTAAGGAGGCCATTTATGTAAAAAAAAAGAAACCAAGCCTAAATAGAGGTGGGGGGGTTCGACACCAACTGTCTGCCATGTACAATGCTGTTTTAACACCTTACTCTGGGCGTTCCTATAACACCTCTTAGCCACTATCCAATCACGCCCTTAACACCTGGCTGTGATATGCTAATTGGGATTTTCCAGGGTACATAATTGCCACAGATTCTTGTACAAGTCATTCTGAATTGATAAAGCCAGTCGGATGACTAGCGAAACCTCTTCAAGAACTAAACTTCAAGTCCAGTTGATCTAACTGAATACAACAGATATACCATGACCTGGATGAATCATAAATGACAACCTTCACAAACATACCTTGGTACCTCATGTCCTTCAATTAATCTAACAGGAGCTGGAAGGGAAACTTGTAAACCTGCCCATGATCTTGACTCTCCACTGCTACTACTATACTATACTATACTATACTCTACTATACTATACTATACGCGCATGCAGGAAGCAGTGGAGAACCAAGATTTTTAAATTGTGGAACAGACTAACAATGCAATTTAGTTGAGGCCCACTTATATTTTTTAATCATTTATGTTTAATCATAATAATTATAATAATGAAATGTATAAAATGATATGTTGTTTGCAGTAGATTTGACAGTCTATATTATAATAAATTCACTGCATGGACTATGCTGACATTTTTCTAATAAAATATATTTTCTAAGGTAGATTTGCCATATTAATTAAAGCAGCGCACCTCCGGGGCTCTCCAGGCAGTCCAATATGCCCCCATCACACCCGTTGAGAAACACTGTAATAGAGGTCACTAAACAGGGAGACTTCAAAAATCAAAGAGATCTGTAAAATGCTGGAAAGGACAGATCAGAGATGCTCTAAACCTTTTTATCTTATCCTGGTCAGAAGATCTGATTGAAATAACCCAGCCAACAATTCTTTTCACGTGTGATGTTAGCGTTGATATAATGCAGATGAACTTTTACATTGAATAATCCTGGTGGTAATCGCTGTGCAGTTTAATATTGTGCTGCACTGAGCTTAGAGATTAAAACCAAATACTGTGCTTGAACAGACCAGAGGGCTGGAAATACAGAGAATTGGATCCTTGAATCCTCCCCCTTTATTTTATAAGATCTTTTATGTATTTCATTGTAAAGGACACACAGACTTTATTTGGTGCATACTCCTCCTTTATTGAAAGGGGCAGAATTGCTACTTGTCTTCAGGCCCATGTCATGTGTCAGTAATTTAAACGTGCATCTAAAAAGTTAAAGCAGTGACTGAAACTAGGGAATCTGGGATTCTAGCAACCCATCCTTGCCACCCGGGCCATGGGCAGCTGCCTAGTTTGCCTTGTCGGTAATCTGGCTTTATGCAGGAACCATGATGGATTAATACTTTACTGGAAATGATCTAGAACAAGATCTTATGTTGCTAATTAACTTTCCTGGTTTTGTTAAACTACAATTCTCTGCATTCCACTGACAGCTAAAGGCTTATTCCTAGCACAGAACACAACCATGCCAACACCCCCCTAATATATCGCAATATGTAATGATTATATTTCTGATTGTCTACACCATTGCCTGCCATTATATAATGACTTTTTTCTCACTCCCTAGCTTTCCTTGCTACATAGTTTTGCTTTTGCTAACTTGGTTCATTTACCCTTGTGACTGTTTTGTCCATAAACTGGGAGCAATGATCTGCAGCACAGAGAAGCAAAGACTTCAAGATACTGGTAACCAATTAAGCTACCCACAGTGAATGACAGAGACTCTGATCACTACTGGTTACATTTCTAAGGCAAATGAGGTGGAATCAATGCATTATATACATTACCCACTGTGCATTGTGGCTTCCAGGTCCCATTAGCAGTATACGCACATGAAACCCCTCTGTTTATATAGCAATTGATGGGGGATGATTCTGGTTTTCAGACATCAGATGACATATGGACAATAAATCAGAGAAGGAACCTGATCTTTAAAGAGCGATCATGCTTTAATTCCTTTTATTGTTTCACAGTAACGTTGTTTCCATAGTTTCAATAATAGTTTTGTCTTTGCACAACATGTAGCCTCTGTTTTTGTAGGGTCAATGGGGCTTAAGTAATGTACAAAGGTTTCCCTGTGATATTAATCTGTAGCCACCAATCAGATGTTATGTAACTGCAGTAGCAGCAAAAAAACCTAACATTTGGTTAATTGATGCAGAATAATGTTGGGCATTTATTTGCTAGATAAGTTTGATGTTTAATCAGTAAATCTATTTAAATATTAACTGTGGTCTCTATACAAGTGTCTCCTCCAATACAAGGACATGGAAAAGAGCTCTGTCGTGCCTTTCAAACAAGTCAGGCTACAGTGAATCCTAAGTTACAGGCTTGTAAAGCAACACTTCCTGTCTGCTCTGCCTTTGTGAGTGTCTGCACGTGGTGAGCTGTGTAATAAGCCCCACCCCCAAAACAATCGATATGAATGGAGACCACAGTTCCATCTAAAAAGATAATAACTTTCCCATTTAAGCCTGGCTTAGTAATTGCAATATCATCAGCATTTAGTATGATATCATAAGGGGTGGTGCTGTCCAAACTAAGTAGAAAATGAAAACAGTTTTTGAGCTTTAGTCTTACAATACAAAAAAGATGCCATAAACAATCTTCTGGGCTGACAATGTGCTATACCATAGCGTTTGCAACCAAGGCATGCTGGAATTTGTAGTTTCTAAACCCATGGAGTACCAAGGTTAGACATCACTGTGCTATACCCTCATGCGCTTATTTTTCAGATATACAGAAAATAAACCAAACTGGATTTATCTGAGCTTCAACGTGTTTGCTATAGAAAAGAGAAGATGGTTGCAGTAATAGACATTGTTTATCCACATAAAAATGTGTCTAAATGTGGTTCCTATGCACAGGATGCAGCCTTTAAGTCAGTGGTGACAAACCTATGGCATGCGTGCTAGAGGTGGCACTCGGCACTGAAAAAGTTTTGTGATTTCAAGTTGTTTGTTTCCTCTGTGTTTCAGCCTGGAGAATTTCAAGCAATAAACCAGGAGCAGGTGGATAACACCACTTCTCTTACTTACCTTTCATCCGTTGGGAGAGGCTTAAGTACAGCAGAAGCTTTTAGACTATCCGGCCATGATTACATTTCTACATGGTGAAGTTGGTAAGAGCCCAAACCTGCCGTCTGCAGCTCTTAACAATCAATTATCTCTCACTAATGGATTATCAACTGTGTCAGGCCAAACATCCACAGAAACAGCAAACGTTGGTAAAACAAGTTATGAGTGTTCAAGTGTTTTAGTATTTATAAATAAAATGCATCAACATAGATAGAGATAGCGCAAGAGAAAATTAGAAAGAAAGATACATAGTTACAAAGTAACTGAGGTTGAATAAAGACATACGTCCATCTAGTCCAACCTTTATACCCTACCCATAATGTCTGTATAACAGTTACATAGTAACATAGTATTGGAGGTTGTATAAAGACATACGACCATCTAGTCCAACCTTTATACCCTACCCATAATGTCTGTATAACAGTTACATAGTAACATAGTATTGGAGGTTGTATAAAGACATACGACCATCTAGTCCAACCTTTATACCCTACCCATAATGTCTGTATAACAGTTACATAGTAACATAGTATTGGAGGTTGTATAAAGACATACATCCATCTAGTCCAACCTTTATACCCTACCCATAATGTCTGTCTAACAGTTACATAGTAACATAGTATTGGAGGTTGTATAAAGACATACATCCATCTAGTCCAACCTTTATACCCTACCCATAATGTCTGTCTAACAGTTACATAGTAACATAGTATTGGAGGTTGTATAAAGACATACATCCATCTAGTCCAACCTTTATACCCTACCCATAATGTCTGTATAACAGTTACATAGTAACATAGTATTGGAGGTTGAATAAAGACATACATCCATCTAGTCCAACCTTTATACCTTACCCATAATGTCTGTCTAACAGTTACATAGTGACATAGTATTGGAGGTTGTATAAAGACATACGTCCATCTAGTCCAACCTTTATACCCTACCCATAATGTCTGTATAACAGTTACATAGTAACATAGTATAGGAGGTTGTATAAAGACATACGACCATCTAGTCCAACCTTTATATCCTACCCATAATGTCTGTATAACAGTTACATAGTAACATAGTATTGGAGGTTGTATAACGACATACATCCATCTAGTCCAACCTTTATACCCTACCCATAATGTCTGTCTAACAGTACCATAGTAACATAGTATTGGAGGTTGTATAAAGACATACGTCCATCTAGACCAACCTTTATACCCTACCCATAATGTCTGTCTAACAGTTACATAGTAACATAGTATTGGAGGTTGTATAAAGACATACATCCATCTAGTCCAACATTTATACCCTACCCATAATGTCTGTCTAACAGTTACATAGTAACATAGTATTGGAGGTTGTATAACGACATACATCCATCTAGTCCAACCTTTATACCCTACCCATAATGTCTGTCTAACAGTACCATAGTAACATAGTATTGGAGGTTGTATAAAGACATACGACCATCTAGTCCAACCTTTATACCCTACCCATAATGCCTGTCTAACAGTTACATAGTAACATAGTATTGGAGGTGGTATAAAGACATCCATCCATCTAGTCCAACCTTTATACCCTACCCATAATGTCTGTATAACAGTTACATAGTAACATAGTATTGGAGGTTGTATAAAGACATACGTCCATCTAGTCCAACCTTTATACACTACCCATAATGTCTGTATAACAGTTACATAGTAACATAGTATTGGAGGTTGTATAAAGACATACGACCATCTAGTCCAACCTTTATACCCTACCCATAATGTCTGTATAACAGTTACATAGTAACATAGTATTGGAGGTTGTTAAAGACATACGTCCATCTAGTCCAACCTTTATACACTACCCATAATGTCTGTATAACAGTTACATATACATAGTATTGGAGGTTGTATAAAGACATACATCCATCTAGTCCAACCTTTATACACTACCCATAATGTCTGTCTAACAGTTACATAGTAACATAGTATTGGAGGTTGTATAAAGACATACATCCATCTAGTCCAACCTTTATACCCTACCCATAATGTCTGTATAACAGTTACATAGTAACATAGTTTTGGAGGTTGTATAAAGACATACATACATCTAGTCCAACCTTTATACCCTACCCATAATGTCTGTCTAACAGTTACATAGTAACATAGTATTGGAGGTTGTATAAAGACATACGTCCATCCGTCCAACCTTTATACCCTACCCATAATGTCTGTAAACAGTTACATAGTAACATAGTATTGGAGGTTGTATAAGACATACATCACATCTAGTCCAACCTTTATACCCCTGCCATAATGTCTGTATAACAGTTACATAGTAACATAGTATTGGAGGTTGTAAAAGACATATGTCCAGCTAGTCCAACCTTTAACCCTAAAATGTCTGTCTAAGTTACATAGTAACTTACTGGTATTAATACCAGTAATTCTCAATATTATAATAACCCCCGTACCAACTAGAACTACAGTATATGTATTAATCCAGTAATTCTCATATTTATAATAAACCCCCGTACCAACTAGAACACAGTATATGTATTAATACCAGTATATTCTATTATATATACTCTATTGTATCCCTGTACCAACAGAAGTACAGTTATGTATTATACCAGTAATTCTCAATATTATATAGGATCCTGTATCAACCAGATCTACAGTATATGTATTAATACCAGTAATTCTCAATATTATATAGTATCCCTATACCAACCAGAACTACAGTATATGTATTAATACCAGCAATTCTCAATATTATATAGTATCCCTGTACCAACCAGAACTACAGTATAGTATTAATACCAGTAATTCTCAATATTATATAGTATCCCTTTACCAACCAGAACTACAGTATATGTATTAATACCAGTAATTCTCAATATTATATAGGATCCCTGTATCAACCAGATCTACAGTATATGTATTAATACCAGTAATTCTCATATTATATAGTATCCCTATACCAACCAGAACTACAGTATATGTATTAATACCAGCAATTCTCAATATTATATAGTATCCCTGTACCAACCAGAACTACAGTATATGTATTAATACCAGTAATTCTCAATATTATATAGTATCCCCGTACCAACCAGAACTATAGTATATGTGTTGATACCATAATTCTCAATATTATCTAGTATCCCCGTACCAACCAGAACTACAGTATATGTATTAATACCAGTAATTCTCAATATTATATAGTTCCCTGTACCAACCAGAACTGCAGTATATGTATTAATACCAGTAATTCTCAATATTATAGTATCCCTGTACCAACCAGAACTACAGTTATATATATTATACCAGAATTCTCAATATTAATAGTATCCCTGTACCAACCAGAACTACAGTATATATATTACCAGTAATATCATATTATATAGTATCCCTGTACCAACCAGAACTGCAGTATATGTATTAATACCAGTAATTCTCAATATTATATAGTATCCCTGTACCAACCAGAACTACAGTATATATATTAATACCAGTAATTCTCAATATTATATAGTATCCCTGTACCAACCAGAACTACAGTACATGTATTAATACCAGTAATTCTCAATATATATAGTATCCCTGTACCAACCAGAACTACAGTATATATATTACCAGTAATTATCAATATTATATAGTATCCCTGTACCAAACAGTCTACAGTATATGTATTAATACCAGTAATTCTCAATATTATATAGTATCCCCGTACCAACCAGAACTATAGTATATGTGTTGATACCAGTAATTCTCAATATTATATAGTATCCCCGTACCAACCAGAACTACGAATATGTATTAATACCAGTAATTCTCAATATTATATAGTATCCCTGTACCAACCAGAAATGCAGTATATGTATTAATACCAGTAATTCTCAATATTATATAGTATCCCTGTACCAACCAGAACTACAGTATATATATTAATACCAGTAATTCTCAATATTATATAGTATCCCTGTACCAACCAGAACTACAATCATGTATTAATACTAGTAATTCTCAATATATATGTATCCCTGTACCAACCAGAACTACAGTTATATATTTCCAGTATTATCAATATTATATAATATCCCTGTACCAAACAGATCTACAGTATATGTATTAATACCAGTAATTCTCAATATTATATAGTACCCGTACCAACCAGACTACAGTATATATATTAATACCAGTAATTCTCAATATTATATAGTATCCCTGTACCAACCAAACTACAGTATATATATTACCAGTAATTATCAATTTATATAGTATCCCTGTACCAACCAGAACTGCAGTTATGTATTAATACCAGTAATTCTCAATTTATATGTATCCCTGTACCAACCAGAACTACAGTATATATATTAATACCAGTAATTTCTCAATATTTATAGTACCCTGTACCATCCAGAACTACAGTACATGTATTAATACAGTAATTCTCATAATATATAGTATCCCTGTACCAACCAGAACTACAGTATATATATTTCCAGTAATATCAATATATATAGTATCCCTGTTCCAAACAGATCTACAGTATATGTTTAATACCAGTAATTAGCAATATTTTTTAGTTAAGTTTAGAAACTTATGCAGGCCATTTTAAAGCTATTCAATGAACTTGCCATTACCCAATCTGCTGGAATCTCCACGTGTCCCTGATATGACCTATTAGTGAACCATGCACCAGAGAGGTTCTTGTATGATATATAGGATAGCAATAAATAAGAATTAGAAAGAAATAGATAGACAGATAGATAGATAGACTGGATGAATAGAAAGATAAATAGAAAGAGAGAGATGTATAGATAGCAATAGATATGACATTCCTATATGAAATTTGTCCCTGATTTTTTTTCTAACACATGCGTTAGAAAAATGCACCAAAAATCAATACAATGCCTTCAGTGTGAACAAGACCTAATAGAAAGAGAAGATGATAGATGTAGGTAAATAGAGAAGAGAGGGGATGAGGTCGGTAGGGGTGGGTAGCTTATAGATATAGATACATAGACATAGGATGGACAAACTGCTTTCTGCAGATTTCACTTGAAAACCTGCAGGGATTGGACAGAAGAAGGTTCGGTGGGATATTTTCTGCCTGCCCCAATCTTTGTTTTTCTGAAAACTGCTTGACATTGTTGAGCAGTCGATCGGAAAAACGGAAAATGGGTTTTGATATTTTGATCGATCGTGTTGTTCTGTGTAGAAGTTTATAGAAAACAGATAGATAGATTATAGATAGGTAGATAGAGAGACATAACGCTAGATGATACATAGATAGAGTAGATATAGATAAATGATATAGATAGATATGAGATGGCCGAAACTTGGAAGTTTGTTCCATTTTCGGATTAATGGAAACCTTGAAAACACTAGAAGATCCGAAAACGAAACTTTTGAGGTTTCGAGGGTTACCGAATATACAAGGTTATTTTCTATAACTCTCAAAAATAATCTTGAATGTTCGATAACCCTCAAAATACGATCGGAAACTACTTTCGACGTTCCGATCAAGGGTTACCGAAAATAGCTTGTACATCAGTAACCCTCGAAAATATGTTCCAGAAAATCAGAACAATTCGCCTGGTTTCAGACGGAACGTTTGGATTCGGAACTAGGGTTCCGTGTCGATCCGGGTGTCAGAGCAGGATCCTTTAGATAGATATGGATATTATTCCAAACAATCTAGAAAATAATCAAATAACCAGATTCCTATTATATTACATATAATGTATAGATAAAGGTTTCCTTTTTCCTTGACACATCAGCAAACAAAGAGATTTGTTTATATACCTACATCTATGACATTAATAGATTAATAAAATTCATTTTTTAAATAAAAGGTATGGGAGGTTCTATAATGACAATATCATCAGATCATTAAAATCAATCTGCAGGAAGCCTGGTCCTTAATTTTACTTCCAGGCTCCCGAGCTCCACTCCTCCACTGTTCCACTGACTCAGCTACATTTAGCACATGCTTTCTGACCTATTACAGAGCGAGGGGTGTGGCATGATTGGGGATAGTCCTGGAGGTGTGCATACGTACTTATGAAGGACACACCCACCTCTGCATTGAGACTCGATGAAGGAGTGACAGAGCTTCAACACTTAAAGATCTGAAGTTTTTTTCTCAGTACTGGTATTTTCACCAATCTAATCCATACTGTTCTCCTACCTTCCTGCCAGTGTCGGCACCATAATTGCCAGTTCTTGTTTTCTGGTCTTCTGAGGCTGTGATCTCAGCTCTGATTCTACTGATGGAACACACACACACTGGGAGATTCAATAAAGTTCTTATCGTAAAAATGGTGTCTATTTTGCCCCAACCAATTAGATATTACTTAACATTTGAAAGCTAACATCTGATTGGTCGGGGCAAAATTACCACCATTCTTAACATTAAGAGCTTTTATTGAATAACCCTGACAGTATTCTCAGATCTTGGAATAGAAATGTTGCCCTATTTTGTTTCCTGCATCCTAACATAATGCATTCATTTGGATGTTATGCGGCAGTATTTTGCATAATAGTATCACCCTGACATGCCAACTACATCTCCTGTTTCTGGAGTCTAATAATACAACAGGATATGACTTGTGTCGCCAGCACAGAAACATTTTTCACTTACACAGAATTCTTATTGTTGAAAAGGCAATTTAGAAAAAAATGTTTCAGGTTACTGTGAAATAACCATTCAAACTCTTGTGTTTATTTAAAAGTAAAACTGAATGCAAGCTCAATAGGACAGTATAACCGATGCCTTGTAGTAATGTGACTTGTAGCAATGTATGGTCCGGGGGTTCTAACCCACTTCAGACTGCATCATCAAGGAGTCTGTGTGTCCCCGTGCTTGTTTGGGGCAGGTGTGAGTGGGTAAAGTAACTAACTAGCCATGTGATTTGTTCAGCTCTATATAAGAGCAAATAAAATCATTCCACCCTCTAAGGGGCCGCCTGCCCCACAGACTGTGGGCCTAAATGGGTTGAGGGTTGTGAGGTGACCTTAAAGGGGAACTTTAAGGTTGAGTTTAAATGAAAGGCCAGTTTCCACCTTTAAAATGAGCCATCAACCACCTCTCTACCTGCTCCACAGCCCAAGATACACAGAAATGACTGACCAGAAATTTAATGGGTGGGAGGCTGACATGTGACATTCCTGAGGCTTCTCCTGCACAGTGCCACCGGCAAGCACAGCCTCAGACTCACTCGTTTGTGAGGGAGATAGAAGTCCCTCCTCCTCTCTGCTGTGTGAAGGACCTGCAGCTGCAGAGAAGATAAGGGAACTCACAGGCCTTCTCTCTAACAGTGGGAAAACAGCCTTTTCAGGCAAGTTCCACTCGGCCTGAAAAGGCTGTTTCCACAGTGTTTCCAACGAGGGCATCGTGCCGGATCCTACCTACCTAACAACTCTCCAGATTATCCACAACGCCTGACCAATCGTCCATACACAAACTGATTTTCAGCCAGAAAGTATGTTTGTTGGGTAGTCGGGAGACGGGCATCATGCAGGGATCCTACATACCTACCAACTGTCCAGATCATCCACAACGCCCGACCAATCGCCCATAACAAACTGATTCTGAGCCAGAAAAGTATGTTTGTTGGGCAGTCGCGAGATGGGCATCATGCAGGGATCCTACCTATCTACCACACTCCAAGATCACACCACCCCGACCAATCTTCCATACACAAACTGTTCTCAGCCAGAAAGTATGTTTGTTGGGCAGTCGCGAGATGGGCATCATGCAGGGATCCTACCTATCTACCAACTGTCCAGATCTCCACAACGCCCGACCAATCGTCCATACACAAACTGATTCTCAGCCGAAAGTATGTTTGTTGGGCAGTCGCGAGACGGGCATCGTGCAGGGATCCTCATACCTACAACTGTCCAGATCATCCACAACGCCCACGACCAATCGTCCATACACAAATTGATTCTCAGCCAGAAAGTATGTTTGTTGGGCAGTCGGGAGACAGGCATCGTGCAGGGATCCTTGTGTCTGTAAGTAACTCAATAAACAGTGGTGTCCTGTTTCTAGATACAGATGAACTACTGACACCAGAACACTTATATCTAACCACCATATAATTCATTAACAGCCCCAGTAAATTAGTTTAGTGAGTCTTTTTTTTCACAACATTTTGACGAACTTTCTGATGTGAGATTTTTCATGTAAACCAGTGACAAAAGTGACAAAATGTAGTTATTGTACCCTAAAATTCGTACAGTTAAGGGGTGAATGTTGGTCTCAACGATAAGTTTTCATTGGCGGGTTTAGACCTTTTATACAGGCCTATAGGACAATAATTCCACAAAGCGCTGACATACAGTATAATCTGGGATTAAACATAAAGGGACATAAATCTGTTTGGATTTCCAGATAACAGAATTAAAATGACTGTGTCATAAACTGGCAATAAAACCCAATGCCCCTTAGAACCCTGTACATTTCAATCCTAATTCACAAATGTCTTCTTGTTCCAAACATTTAAACACCCACAGAAAAAAACTACTTACTTTACAACGCACTCCGGGACCTTTCCAACCATTTAAATGACAGTTTGCCAGCATCTTTTTCAATTCAACCTTTGTTTTTTAATGCGGTTGGGAAGCCCCCGTTACAGGGCTGCTACCCTAGTAGTTACACTATACACTATACTTTATAACTTTATTACCCTAGCCGGTGATGTCTGGCTAACACTTGATATTTTTTAGGCATAAACCCCAATCTAAATGGAAAAAAAGTATTTCCTGGCCCCAACTGGTAATCAGATCTCTGGATCAACAAGAACTTCTCAATCAATGCCAGAAGTTTAATATTTGCTAATTCTAGAAACTCATACGTCCATTCCAATGAACCTGATATTAACACTGGAAGACAGTTCCACAGTTTTAAGCCTTCCATTTGATTGGATTGCTCAAAATATCCATTCCGTGTATGCTATTTTTCCGATTATTATCAAAAAGATTTTCCACCGAGCCCATCTTCAGTCCCCATTGGAAATCTAATCGGAAGAACATCTGCCTGTGTATGGCTAGCTTTACCATTCTAGATATGACAGTGAATGATGCACCAGTGTCTACAGTGTGGCCCCTAAACCAGCGTAAAGATAGAACCCTAATTTATCTAACCTGTTTATTGTTAAAGCTCATCCATTTCCCTTATTAATTTAGTTGCCAGTCTCTCAACACCTTCTCCAGTTCCTGGATGGGCTTTTTTATACAAATGGAGCATAGTCCACAGAAACACGTCTAATAAGAAACAGTGAGGCAGCTTTCATCTGTGAGCAATAAAAACCCGTCTGCGTATAACAGGTGAGTAATCATCCAAGCATATCTGTAGCAGATAAAGATTGATTTACTCTATTGGACTTGCAAATCTCTATTCCACCAGCCTGTGTGTAACAAGATGAGAAATGCGGCACAAAGTTCTGCAACGATACACGATTTGATGTAATCCCATTACATTGGTAAATGGCTATTCTATCAGCACCCACTGTCCATTCAAACCAACAATTTTTGCGTCAAGTAAAAAATGATTTTTCCATACGGTTAAACCCCCACAAATCACACCGCGCCATGGGTAAGTATGGAAATTTATCAAGCTCAGGAAATCAGCATGTCGCAGTGTTTAAAAAGAGATGATATAAGCATTTACTGCCGGAGAAGTTTGCTGATAAAGAATACTGGGGCTGCAGCCGGAGTTCAGAGCTCCGAGAGACCAAGACTTGGGGCCAACCAACCTGCAATAACTTCATGTTCTTGGGGCTCTACTGCTAGCTGTGCACCTATTCGGTAGCTTCTCTCTTCCCAAGTAAAATGAATTATTTTGAATATAGTAACACTCACAATCAATGAGCATACCACTCCTCCTGAGTCCCCCTGCTGCAGACTGTACCCTATTCACTCTATTAATGTAACATCCAGAAAAGCTCAAACGGACTCTCAAAACTTTTGTAAACTTGGAAAACTTTCTATTCACCCATTTCAGGTGGACCTGCTTGATAAAGGGTGGAGGTCCACCAGCAACGTTGCCCTAGAGGTCAGGGGCATAACCGCAGGAGCCCGGGCCCCCCACGAGATTGGAAGCCGGCCCCTGACCAACCCCTTCACGATCAACTGTTTTTAAACAGCTGATCGTGCATATGAAAACGACTACGCATATCAGCGGTTAAGACCAGGCCCGAACTAAACAGCTGAACACGCGTATATGTTTAATTTTACTTAAAAAACAGCTGGTCGCAGTAGAGTGGGCTTGTGGTGGGCCCCACTACTGTCTGGCCCCCCTCCCTCCGTGGGGGGCAGAAGTTACGCCGGTGCTAGAGGTTTTTCACAATGGGTGAATAAAAGTTTTTGCAAGGTTTGGAGAGTCCGTTTGCACTTTTTCTGGATTTATTTTGAATACAGAACATTTACTCCACTTTTTAGAGAAGAAATTGACTAACAGCAATACGAATTGCATGGACCACATAACGACAGTCCGCCTCGTAGGGTGGCCACCTTGCAAATATAACGGCTTAAGCAACTATTCCTTCACCGCAATTTCTTATGACCTCCTCCAGTTTGTTTTGCTGTTTGCTAAGACATCTGTCACTGAATTAACAATCCTCTATTAACCTTGATTCCTCAGAGAGAAAATATTATATTTACATTAGAATCAGTCACGGCAACAAAATTCCCTGTAGCCAATCTCTGCCCAGCATCCTCACCTAATTAATTATAATTCTAGCAAATCTAAACTGAACAATATCAATTTAGATCAACTTCTCCGTATGGGCAAAATATTTATGACAGCCTTCCCAGCAAGTATAAGCTCTTGTACACTTTAGATAAATGTCCAAAGCGGCAGATGAACCGCCCAAATTCTGTCTGCAGAGAAGCCTGTTCCGAGTGACAGATTGCTGGACCAATCGTATTGCAATCTGACGGGATTGTCCTATTATGAGTTACTGTGTGTTCCCAGCTTCACTTTATTTTAATTTATCTATTTCCTCCAACCCAAACTGATCACATGGTTAACAACGACTTCTTTCCTATTTGTAAGGTTCTAGATAAGATTAATTCCATTGTCTTGAGCAATTAGAACATCTCCTGAAGCCTAGTGAGTCTCAAGGACTCCATAATTAGAGAAGCCATAATGTCCGTCATGACAGGAATACTAAACATATATATAGTTTGATTCATCTGTGAACTTTACAACCCTTACCTCGTTTAATTGTCTGGGTCTACTTGGTCTACTTTCCCAGTGTCTGTATTCAGGTGTGGCCAATGGGTTGAAATCTCTCATTATATTCAAATGACTTGCTTGTGAAGGTTCTCATTCATCCAGGTCATGGTATATCTGTTGTATTCAATTAAATCAACTGGACTTGAAATTTTTCTTGAAGACGTTTCGCTAGTCACCGACTGGCTTTCTCAATTCAGAGATGATGTACAAGAATCTGTGGCAATTATGTACCCTGGAAAAATCCCAATTAGCATATCACGCCAGTGTTAAGGGTGTGATTGGATAGTGGCTAAGAGGTGTTATAGGAACGCCCAAGTAAGGTGTTAAAACAGCATTGTACATGGCAGACAGTTGGTGTCGAACCCCCCACCTCTATTTAGGCTTGGTTTCTTTATTTTCACATAAATGGCCTCCTTAACACCTCTCTTGAACAGTCACGTTCCTTCGCCTATGTTAACATTACATCTTCAAAGGTATGTCCTTTATCTTTAAGGTATGTACCTGCTCTTAAGGATAAAGGACATACCTTTGAAGATTGTAATGTTAACATTGGCGAAGGAACGTGACTGGTTCAAGAGAGGTGTTAAGGAGGCCATTTATGTGAAATAAAGAAACCAAGCCTAAATAGAGGTGGGGGGTTCGACCCTTTGCCCAATATTAGCTTTCCTGTCCCCAGACCCAACACGATAAAAGATTTTACTGGAACTCCCTCAAACTTTTCTTACCTTACCTATCTCCCCCGGCATTCTGTGCAGCCGGCAGTCGCATCCGTGATTGGCCTCTCACCAATCACGGATACGGCTTGGTCCTGCCCCCCGCTTGCAGTTTGATGCAAGCAGAGGGCCGGTTTAGTACGCCGTGGGAACGAGGTAAGGTAAGTAAAGATCGGGGGAGTTCTAGTAAAATCTTTTATGGCGTTGAGGCTGGGGGAGGGAAAGCTACTAATGGAAAAATTTACGAAATGGGGTGGACATGCCCTTTAAAAACAGCTTAAGGTTTGACACTAATATCACAGCCAATGATGAACTGTGTTTCCCCCTGCTGCCTCCACTGTACATGCTCAAGATTATAAAAAGCTCATTGGGCAGAGGGAGGATACAATACCTTTGCCGAAAAGGAATAGAACTTACTGTATCATTAAATATCTGGTTACAACATTTTGTAATAAACTGGGCAAATAGCAGTTGGAGTTGCAGGCGAAAAACACTAGTTGCTAGTTTTTTGTTTTAAGGCTGGATGTGGCCTTATAATACATTACAGGGATTCAGTGGGAAACTGCAAGATCTTGCCCCGTGATATGAAATGTCAAAAACATGTTGACTCCTGAAAATAAATGGCTGGTCCTACATACAATTCACTGGAAAACTGGCCCTATTTATAAAGATATCAATAAGGACGGGGAGATTAGCACACGTTATATTATCAGTTTGATGTTCCTGGCTGCTGAAGCCAACATGTTTCTTACATGTGTACAAGGCTTAAAGGTCATATTCACCCCCCTAACAAAGTGGATATTTCTAACCAGGACCCCCTACCTCAAATTCAGAATACTATTAGGAGTTTGCAAGAGAAGATTTCTTCATCTGGGAGCAGCTACCAGTCAAGGCAGACTGTGACATTGGCATAGGAGGTGTGATGAACCTGGAATACTGAATCCGTTGAGGACCAAGTAGACCCCCTTCTGTGTTATTGTGAAATTGAGGGGGTCCTGGTATAATATCAAATTTCATTGGGGTGAACATGCCCTTTAAGACTATCAGGGAGATTCAATAAAAGTATGTAGTGCACGTAACGTAAAGACTAAAGGTAGCCACCGTGCCAACAAACTTCCATTTTCATCCTTCAGTCCGATTGCTAAACAAAGCAATAACCTTAGTTCTCCTGTTCGCTCCTTCTCTCTTCTCCATAGAACAGAACTGGCTGCTCTGCTGCTGCTGCTGACTAGCCTGTCTGTAGAGGAATGTAAGATAAGAACTGTATGTGACAAGTTCACAGTCACATGACCCTGTTCTGACGTCTAATTACTTACTGGTACACTACATTTTCTGGGAAACTTTCAGTATCCTCCTTAAACAAGTTACAATAACAAAAAATTCCAAGAATTAATAAAATAAGGTACATTACATACAGTATGTACCCACTGGAACCTTCCTAAAACAAACCCCCCCATGCTTGCTGAAGGCTCATTACATCAGTTTGGAAGAGATCAATAGTCTTGGGATTGGTTTGTAAAAATTCCTGTGCCTCGGGGGGTTCAATAGAGTGAGAATTTTGTATATTTGTACATCCACCTCCCCATTAGACATATACAGGAACAGGAACACATAAAAAGAGAACTACAGGTCCCGTCCTATTTCACTGGGACTGACCCAATGAGAAGAGGGTCACTCCATCCCCAGGCCCCCCTGCCCCGTGGGGGCAGTTTATTACGCCACTGATTAACAAAGCTAAGAATCCAATGACATAGAATTTTCAGGATATTAATGGCTCTTCTGTATATTAATAAATAATGTCCATCATTGAGCTTAATAACATCTAGGTATTTCAGTTCTTTTTCTAACCCATAAGGAATGATTGTATATTTGTCTATTTACACGCCTAGAATATATATCTGTCATAGCCCAAATAAGGTTTTCTTGTTCTGTTTCGGTTTGTTATAGCGGGCCGATTTACCAATCAAACGCGTCCGTTTCTGGACAGAAATGCATGCAGCGGTGCGTTTTTTTAAATGGACCAGGTCAACGGCGCGCTTCTCCAATGCATCACTTTATCAACATTTTCTGCCTTTCTCTATGTTCTCATATCACAAAAACGCTTAATATCTCTGCAGTGAACTTTACCCCCCCCCCGTCTCTTTCACCGCTCTTATCCGCTAAATAGGAGGGCTTCCTGACATCATTGTTCAAACAGAAGGTTTAGTCTTTTACCCCGAATTTTCAAAGATAAAAATCCGAACCTTACATTAATTTGTCATTTTTAGCCACTTTCAAAGTCCCATGTGCATTGGGTTCCTATCTGGCGTTTGTTCCGTTTTTATTTTCCGCCAGATTTGAATATATTTTTATTGAGATAATTGGAGAGAGCGGCATGTGGGGTGCTAGAAAGTCGTGACTGATGTTCTTTGTGTTTGTAGATGGCACAAAGCATCTGAGAACAACAGCAGAACCGAGTAACGCGAGACTTGATATCACGATGAGAAGACCAAGGCAGAGAGGATGAGAGGTGGATAAGGATCAGATAACTTTAAAAACAATTTACCATAATAGCATTTTCAGAGTTAAAATCTAGCAGATCCTTATTATATTGGAATCACCTGAACTGAATGTATTACTAGAGTTTATATTATATCCGTCCTGTATGTCCAATACAGGCACCAACCTGCCATATACCAGTTATATAACTATCATGAACTCCCATTGGCTAGTTCACTCAAGGGCTATGCACGTTGTTTTTTTCTCCGTTTTAAAGTCATGTTAACCCACGTACCGGGTTAACATGACTTTAGAACATAACTAACGGTGGTTGTGGCGGAACGCAAATGTACAAGACGATAACTTTGACATATAGCGCTCTTAAGACAGAATCTTAATGTCAGCAGACAGCTGGCGTTAAAGATTCGTAATGAGTAATCCCCTTTGGTATGCACTGAGAGTCGCTTTCGCCTCCTGCATTGCCTGATGAGGCAATGAGGGCGACACCGTCTCTCCTTGTATTGCCCTATCAGTCTCTTATCTAATAGGCCCCCAATGACAACAAAAAGGGGAGGTGTTTATCTATTAAGCAATCTGGGCAGCTGCCTAGGCCAGTAAACATCAGGGGTCCCTGTTCAGAACTACGCCCATACAATACAAGAGGGCCCCCAATGTCAGCCCTGCCACAGGGCCCAATTAGATCTTAATCCTCCTGGTTGTGTCAGTTGATGTCTTTATTGTAAGAAACAATTGAAAACCATATTCAGGCATATTAAAAAATGTGCAGCCTTATATATCACAGACACGTTGTGCTATTCAGTTTTATTGAAGAAGGAGGTAAAGGAGCTGTGCTTAACTTCGTTCTCTCGCTCCTGAACGTTATTTTGAAGAACGGGAGGTAAGACACAGCTCCTTTACCTCCTGTTCTTCAATACCTGAATAGCACAGAGTGGTTTTAACCACTGGAGATCCCCTTTACTAGGATCCAATGACCCCCCCCATTAGCCATATTAGCCATATAGTCACATTGGTAGAAGCATGGTGGATAATAAACAGGCAGCTTTCAATGTGAGGATGTCAGAGTCTGATATTGGGCTCAGTATGTTCAATACCCCTTCAATTTGTATATGACATGGTTTAGCCTTACTCCAGCTGTTTATGATTATATTGTAGATAATATAAACCCTAGTGTAAATTATAAGAATATTGAAGTTACCGAGGATTCCGTGACATAATCGGCACCACGGGATTATGATTGGCATGCTAATATCACTATGTCGTAGCGCAGTGGTTTTAACATATTATTTACTTTTTCGTTGATCCCCTTGGGGTCCATAGTTGAGGTGTATTGTGATATTGAAATATGTTAATTGTAATTGGGTGGGTGGGCAGATATATGCTGTAAATAGATTATGCTCTGCCATGGCTACATCAAAAGTTTAACAGTTAAGATTTAGCAATTTATATACGCCAGCCTTGCAAACACAAAGACTCCCGGTATTGATTACAGCCTCAAGAACTGCACCGGAACAAAAGCAAAGCTTTAAGGATAATGACTAAGGAGGGAGGCAGACATGATTCATTTAGCTGGGTTCTGCTTCACTCTAACACAGTCCTCTCCCTGCTGGCTATAAGGTGACTTTATACAAGGGGAAAGTTCCATTTTGCTCCCCTTCCTATAGTTTTATTTTCCCCTCTAGACAACGCAGTGAGCTGATAGTGATTCTCGGTGCAGTGCAAAAGGGTTTTACCGATTGCGAATCTTAATGCCAGCTATCTGCTCATGTTTAATATTCCGTCTTAAAGATCCTTTATCGGCTCGGTACATGGTTACAGTGTTTGCGCTAGTTGGTGCCATAAAGCAATGTTACTCTTGGTATAACCGGTACATAGCCTGGCAAATGTGCAAGTTTATTCCCCTTTTCTTAAATACACAATCAGTTGTTTGCATTTTCACTTGGCTTCATTGCTGAATATCATGTAATGAAAATCAAATCCCCATGTTCTTCATCAGGGAGGTCCCAGCTCATGGACAATTACTGGTCAACAAATGTCTGAGGACGTGGGAATGTCAGACTGGAACCCACCAGCCTCTTAATTCCCCATTCTTGGTGCTCTCCCTATGTGACCAGTCACACTTCCGACATAAAATGAGCTCTCAGGAGGTTTCAGCATCAACTGATTGGCCGGACCATTTTAGGAATGCCTGTTCCATGACCACATGTTGGATATGGATCTGATTCAATTAGGAACTCTCTGCTTTTTTTTTCTCCTTATCCCTCACTTTCTGTCTTCTCTCCCCTATTACTCAGGCATAATGGGGCTTTCATTTATCTAAAGAGTCTATTCCCTTACTGTGCTGCTGCACAGAGGTTTACTGCAACTACAGAGGGCCTAGGCCCCATCCTCTCTCTTTCCAGGTGTTTTGCCTTTGGCCTGATTATTTCCATGGGGCTTGATAAAATTTGTCATGGGGGAACCATGATGAGAACAGACAGGGGTCCAAAGTTGAATCTCCCAGTCAAACATTGATTAAATACTGGGTACTGGGGAGAGCAGAAATTGTCTTAAGGTGGAATTGCACCAATGGAATGGGTTTGTGGGGGTAGGGGTGGGTGGGTTTGTGGGGGTGAGGGGTTGGGAATAGTTGCAGGAGTGCCCAGTTTGTTTCCATTGGTATTTGGATTTTGTTTTAGAGTTTCTAACTACTACTCAGACAAGCTAGTCTCAATCTACGACTGCACCTAGTGCCCCTCATTGCCCAATGATTTTATTTTATTTATTTATTTTTTACATTTCCCCTTCCCATCTCACCTAGCAACTCTCGTGCACGAGACATTTATTTTTTCACCCCCCCCCATTTTTTTGATGCCCGTGACTCGGTTGATTCTAGATTCGGTCACCATGGAAACTATCTGCAGCAGCGGTGCTATGTAATCACCCGCGCTCTCTGGCCGACTCCTGCTGTTACCACAGATCCCCTCCCTCCCACCATTTATCTCTTTCTCTGTCTCTTTCTTTCCTTTGCTGATTCTCGCCCCTCGTTCATCCTATTCCCCCCCAATTCTTGTTATCGTCCGAATCAAACGTGTAGGACAATTTCACACTCACTTTTGGAAATGGCGACATAAATGAGATAATTTGACATCTTAATGTGGATTGTAGGTCTGTGCTTGTATTTATATATATAAATGTATTTATTTTAAGAATGGCCATGCAAAGCTCACAGCATAGCTTTTGGAAGAAAAGGTTTGGACAGGAGTGCAATAGGAAAAAGTGAGAAAGATCCTGGCAAGATGCTGGGAAAGTAGTCAGACAGAATCCAAGGAGAGGATGCTGGAGGAAGTAGTAAGGAGGGTGGAATGCAATGACAGTGCATTTGTCAGCTTTTGTGGTCTTCTCTATAGCCTGATATTTTAGTCTGCCAACTGGAGGCCATAAGAGGTGCAAAACTTTGCAGCAACACCAATCGGATGTTATCTAACTGTAGTAGACCTCAAAAAGCTAACATTTGATTGGCTGTGGCACCTCTTGTTAAATTAGCCCCATAGAAGCACTATAATTTATATTGAAACTGAGACAGCATGTGGGTGAATGTTGAATAGATCGCAAAACACAGCAAAAAAACAGTAAACAGGGAATTTAAAATGAAAGTCGCTCATCCTAATTTTATTACTTTCTGGAAATAATTACATGTGTGACCAATAATCAACGATTCCCGGGCACACTGTATTTATTAAGTAAAGTTTATTTCAACGTTTCGACGACTCACGGTCATCTCTCAGGACAATGTTGAATAAACTTTGTGCCCGGGAATCGTTGATATATGGATCAGTTTAGTTTGGTGTGGCAAGTGGAACTACACAACCTGGTGGCACCTGGAAATTTTGAAAAGATTGGGATGAGTGCAAGGCCATACAATATAAGACTTAATAACATGTTTAATTAAAAAAAACCATTCTGAGCTAAAATATTCATTGCCTTTCATTTCCCCTGTGTTCCCCTGAGGGGCTCTTGGGCTTATATACATATATATATCACATGTAGACATATGACCGCGTTACAGCCAAAAGCCCCTGTTAAGGCAACTCAGCCAAGAACTGAACAATCAGTGATTCTAGTCAGCTCTAAGGAACATTCATTATATAGAGAAAGGCAATGTACTGGGGATAGGGTATTAGAGAATCGGTATCTCCATACACGTGTGGCCTTGCAGCTAGAAAAGCTTTTCTTTGGGTTGCATTGGAAATTTTATTTACCGGTACTGATAATACTATGGTTAGACAGAGGCAAAGAAAATATTGTTTTCCAAATGCAATGTAACTTAACATAGTAAAGACAGACACAAACTAGTGCAAATCCCATTAACGGGTTCCGAAAAAACATTAAATATTACCGGCTTATTCCCATAATGTCGCACATCCTGTTAACCAATAACCTAGGAAATACCTCTTTAAGGCTTCTCAGACCAATGCAAGTGGACTTGTCACATGATCTGTTTATTTCCATTTGATTGGGGGGAATGGGGGGCCATTTGAAATGCAGATGGCTGCCAGACCCCAGGACTATCAACCCTTCCTCTGTAGGTACACAAGGCCAACTACTGGTCAATCTTTCTATAAACAATCTACCCACTGTGTAGTCAGTCAGTAGAAATAAAAAGACAACATTCTGTCCAGACTGCACATCTGCTTATAAAATGCATCGCATTGGCCAAAAATAACCAACATGCCCCTCATATCCAATCTATTCTTTGCCCACGTTGCACGGGCAAACCAATAATCCCATATCCCAATGCAATACACCAGCCCATTTGACCAAAATATTGCACCAGGAATTGATTGGATATTAAGATGATTATGGAAAAAATGCTGTAAAATTCTGGCCACTTTATTTCAAAACCAGCAAGTTTGTTCTATTTTGTAGGTTAGGGGTCGTATTTTACAATGTAGGGAGCAGTTAGGCAGTACGGCATGGGCAGTGGCCAGTATTTTATCTAATACTAACTGTAGGCTCAGATACCCTTGAGTCTAAGTGAAAGTCAACAATGTTTCACTTGTTATGGTCCCATGAGACGCTGTAATTAAACTATGGGAATTAATTTGATCTAATGATCGATATCAGGAATCAATTCTTTTGCATGGTCACTAATTAAGGGGACTTTTAGAAGGCAATAAGCATTTTTCAAGCAGGAAATGCAACCAAAAGCCAACAGTTTTCAAGGGAGCAAGGACATTTTACTATAACACAAACACCCAAAAAAACCACCATGATGTTATTGTTCAACTGTGATAGTAATTACCAATATTGATCCCATGTAAATGCTATGCTATGTATTCCATGAAGTAAATTATTTTGTAACCTGCTAGCTACGGATATTACACTTTGCACATGAGAGAAAGAAGTAGGGATCCCACCTCTGAGTTAGGGAGAAATAGTCAAGCATGCACAGATGAAGGATAGCTGTCAGCTGTGCTACAAGTGGACAGCTTTATGCTCCTTTACAGAACCCACCCAAGGAGGGTAGAATATGTTCCCCTACCTCCCTGGGAGATGGACAGTGCGATGCAAAATTATTTTTTATAGATATGTCACTCTTTAAAGAGACAAAAGGGAAAACATTTTATAAAACCTTTGCTACTATACACAAAATCCTGCCCTCTACTATACACAGGCCCTGCCCTGCCTCTACTATACACCAACCCCTCCTGTACCATACACCAACACCCTGCTTCTACTATAACCAGCAACACCGTCCCACTATACACCAGCACCCTGCCTCTACATACACCAACACCCTGCCTCTACTATACACCGCACCTGCTCTACCATACACCAACACCCTGCCTCTACCTTACCCAACACCAGCCTCTACCATACACCAACAACCCTGCCTCTATTATACACCAACACCCTGCCTCTACCATACAGAACACCCTGCCTCTACTACTGTATACACCGGCCCCTGTCCTGCCTCTACTTACACCCACACCCTGCTCTACATACACAACACCCTGCCTCTACCATACACCAGCACCCCGCCTTTACTATACTACCCAACACCCTGCCCCTACTATACACCAGCACCCTCCTTTACTATACACCAACCACCCTACCACCCCTACTATCCACCAGCCCCCTGCTTCTACCACTCACCAACACCCTGCCATTACCATACCCCACACCTGCCTCTACTATACCCCAACACTCTGCTTCTACTATACACCAGCACCCTGCCTTTACTATACACCAACACCCTACCCCCCTACTATTACCCCAGCACCCTGCTTCTACCACACACACCACGACCCTGCCTTGATACCATACACCAGTAACCCTGCCTCTACTATAGACCCACACCCTGCTCCTACTATACACCCAGCACCCTGCTTTTGCTATACAACCAACCCCTTCCCCTACTATACACCAGCACCCGGCTTTTGCTATCCGCCAACACCACCCTGCCCTACTATACACCAGCCCCGCCTCTACCATACACCAACACCACCTGCCCCTACTATACACAGCACCCTCCTCTACCATACACCAACACCCTGTCTCTACTATACACCAGCACCCTGCCTCTACCATACACCAACACCCTGTCTTTACTATACACACAACCCTGCCTCTACCATACACCAACCCCTGCCCTTTACTATACACCAGCACCCTGCCTCTACCATACACCAACACCCTGCCCCTACTATACACCAGCACCCTGCCTCTACCATACACCAACACCCTGCCTGTACTATAACTAGCCAGAACCCTGCCTCTACCATACACCAACACCCTGCCCCTACTATACAACCAGCACCCTGCCTCTATCATACACCAACACCCTGCCCCTACTATAAACACCAGCACCCTCCCCTACTACCATACACCAACACCCTGTCTTTACTATACAGCAGCACCCTGCCTCTACCATACACCAACACCCTGCCCCTACTATACACCAGCACCCTGCCTCTACCATACACCAACACCCTGTCTCTACTATACACCAGCACCCTGCCTCTACCATACACCAACACCCTGCCCCCTACTAACCACCACACCCTGCCTCAACCATACACCAACACCCTGTCTCTACTATACACCAGCACCTGCCTCTACCATACCCAACACCCAACCCCTGCCCTGCCTACTTAACATCAGCACCCTGCCTCTACCATACACAAACACCTTTGTCTTTACTATACACCAGCACCCTGCCTCTACCATACACCACCACCCTGCCCTACTATACCCCAGCACCCTTCCTCTACCATACACCACACCCTGTCTCTACTATACACCAGCACCCTGCCTCTACCATACACCAACACCCTGTCTTTACTATACACCAGCACCCCTGCTCTACCATACACCAACACCCTGTCTTTACTATACCCACACCCTGCCTCTACCATACACCAACACCCTGCCCCTACTATACACCAGCACCCTGCCTCTACCTACCCAACACCCCTGCCTGTACTATACGCCAGAACCCCTGGCCTCTACCATACACCAACACCCTCAACACCTTCCTACTATACACCAGCACCCTGCTCTATCATACACCAACACCCCACCAACCCCTGTGCCCCCCTACTACTACACCAGCCACCCTGCCTCTACCATACACCAACACCTGTCTTTACTATACCGCAGCATCCCTGCTCTACGCAACCCAACCCCTGCCTACTATCACAGCACCTGCCTCTACCATACACACCCATACCAACACACAACACCAACTTCCTCTACTATACACCAGCACCCTGCCTCTCCATACACAACACCCTGCCCTACTATACACCACACCTGCCTCTACCATACACCAACACACACCTGTCTCTACTATACACCAGCACCCTGCCTCTACCATACACCAACACCCTGCCCCTACTATACATCACACCCTGCCTGCTCCAATACCAAACACCTTGTCTTTACTATACACCAGCACCCTGCCTCTACCCTACACCAACACCCTGTCTTTACTAACAGCAGCACCCTGCCTCTACCATACACCAACACCCTGCCTGTACTATACACCAGCACCCTGCCTCTACCATACACCAACACCCTGCCTGTACTATACACCAGCACCCTGCCTCATACCATACACCACACACCCTGCCCCTACTATAACACCAGCACCCTGCCTCTACCATACACCAACACCCTGCCCCTACTATACACCAGCACCCTGCCTCTACCATACACCAACACCCTGTCTTTACTATACACCACACCCTGCCTCTAACCATACACCAACACCCTGTCTTTACTATAACACCAGCACCCTGCCTCTACCTACAACACCAACACCCTGTCTTTACTATACACCAGCACCCTGCCTCTACCATATACCAACACCCTGTCTTTACATACACCAGCACCCTGCCTCTACCATACACCAACACCCTGCCCCCTACTATACACCACGCCCCTGCTCTACTACCACCAACACCCTGCCTGTACTATACACCAGCACCCTGCCTCTACCATACCCAACACTCCACTGAACCCCTGCCCCTACTAACACAACCACCCTCCTTACCATAACCAACACCCTTCCCCTACTATACATCAGCACCCTGCCTCTACCATACACAAACACCTTTTCTTTACTATACACCAGCACCAGCCTTAATCACCACACCCTGTCTTAGTAACACCAGCACCCGGCCTCTACCATACCACCCTGCCTTTACTGTACACCAGCCACCCGCCTCTACCATACACCAACACCTCGTCTTTACTATACACCAGCACCTCCTCTACCATACAACACAACTCCCTGCCCCTACTATACACCATCACCTGCCTCTAACACAGCCTGCCTAACTCACCAACACCCTGCCCCTACTATACACCCAGCACCCTGCCATCTAACCATACACCAACACCCTGTCTTTACTATAAACCCATCCCCTGCCTCTACCATCACCAACACCCTGTCTTTATACTATACATACACCAGCAACCCTGCCTCTACTATAACAACACTCAACACTAACTAATGTTAAAACTCATCTATAATCCTTTAACATGCTCTACTTAACACTAAAATACACCAACTAGCTAAACCCCGCGCCCCCCACCGCCCCCCCCCCCTACACCACACCCTGTCTTTACTATACACCGCCCCTGCCTCTAACCAACCAACACCCTGTCCTTACTATACACCAGCAAACCTGCCTCTACCATACACCAACACCCTTCCCTACTATACACCACCCGCCTCCCATAGACCACACACCTGCCTCTATTATACACCAGCACCCTGCCTCTACCATACCCACCAACACCCTGTCCTTTACTATACAGCAGCACCCTGCCCCTACCATACCACACACCAACCCCCTGACCCCTACTATACACCAGCACCCTGGCCTCTACCATACACCAACACCCTGTCTCCTACTATACACCAGCACCCTGCTCTACCACACACCAACACCCTGTCTCTCTACTACACCACACCAGCACCCTGCCTCTACCATACACCAACACCCTGCCTGTACTATACTATACAACCAGCACCCTGCCTCTACCATACCAACACCCTGGGCCCCTACTATACACCGCACCACACCCTGCCTCTAACCATACACCAACACCCTTCCCCTACTATACATCAGCACCCTGCCTCTACCATACACCAACACCCTGCCCCTACTATACACCACAGCACCCTGCCTCTACCATACACCAACACCCTCCCCTACTATACACCAGCACCCTGCCTCTACGATACACCAACACCCTCCCCTCTGAATACATCAGCACCCTGCCTCTACCATACACCAACACCCTGCCCCTACTATACAACTCAGCACCCTGCCTCTACCATACACCAACAACAACAACACCCTGCCCCTACTATACATCATCACCCTGCCTCTACATACACAACCACACCCCTACTATACACCAGCACCCTGCCTCTACCATACCCAACAACCTCCCCTACTATACATCACACCCTGCCTCTACCATACAACAACACCCTGTCTTTACTATCACTCACCCCTGCCTCTACCATCACCAACACCCTGTCTTTACTATACACCACAGCACCCTGCCTCTACCATACACCACACCCTGCCCCTACTATACATCAGCACCCTGCCTCTACCGAACAACCACAACCTGCCCCCTACATACTCAGGCACCCTGCCTCTACTAACCATACACAAACACCCTTCCCCTACTATACATCAGCACCCTCCTCTACCATAACCCACAACACCCTGCCCCGCTACTATACACAGACCCGCCTCTACCATACACCAACACCCTGCCCCTACTAACAGCAGCACCCTGGCCCCTACTATGAACGGGTGTGGTTTTAACAAATAAATTACTGTATTCCCTTTAAAAACAATCACCTCTTTTATATACATTTGTGGGGGCTCACACTTGCACATGCTCTCCCTAGTTTCCAAATATACAGGATATATATTTACATTTGTCTCTATGTGTTGTCATAAATTAATTTCAGTTTTACATTTGTCTTGTGACTGGCAGAAAGAATGAGTTATCCTAGAGCATTCACAAGGAGAAGACATGAAGCTCAAGTGCTCATGATTTTATACTGGACCAGAACCTACCCATAATGTCTGTCTAACAGTTACATAGTAACATAGTATTGGAGGTTGTATAAAGACATACGTCCATCCAGTCCAACCTTTATACCCTACCCATAATGTCTGTATAACAGTTACATAGTAACATAGTATTGGAGGTTGTATAAAGACATACATACATCTAGTCCAACCTTTATACCCTGCCCATAATGTCTGTATAACAGTTACATAGTAACATAGTATTGGAGGTTGTATAAAGACATATGTCCAGCTAGTCCAACCTTTATACCCTAAAATGTCTGTCTAAGTTACATAGTAACTTACTGGTATTAATACCAGTAATTCTCAATATTATATAATAAACCCCCGTACCAACTAGAACTACAGTATATGTATTAATACCAGTAATTCTCAATATTATATAATAAACCCCCGTACCAACTAGAACCACAGTATATGTATTAATACCAGTAATTCTCAATATTATATAGTATCCCTGTACCAACAGAAGACAGTATATGTATTAATACCAGTAATTCTCATATTATATAGGATCCTGTATCAACCAGATCTACAGTATATGTATTAATACCAGTAATTCTAATATAATAGTATACTACCAACCCGAACTACAGTATATATGTATTAATACCAGCAATTTCAATATTATATAGTATCCCTGTACCAACCGAACTACAGTATATGTATTAATACCAGTAATTCTCAATATTATATAGTTACCCTTTACCAACCAGAACTACAGTATATGTATTAATAACAGTAATTCTCAATATATATAGGATCCCTGTACAACCAGATATACAGTATATGTATTAATACCATAATCTCCATATTATCCCTGTACCAACCAGAACTACAGTATATGTATTATTACCAGTAATTCTCAATATTATATAGTATCCCTGTACCAACCAGAACTGCAGTATATGTATTAATACCAGTAATTCTCAATATTATATAGTATCCCTGTACCAACCAGAACGAAGTATCTGTGATAATACCAGTAATTCTCAATATTAATAGTATCCCCTTTACCAACCAGAACTACAGTATATGTATTAATACCAGTAATTCTCAATATATATAGGATCCCTGTATCAACCAGATCTACAGTATATGTATTAATACCAGTAATTCTCAATATTATATAGTATCCCTATACCAACCAGAACTACAGTATATGTATTAATACCAGCAATTCTCAATATTATATAGTATCCCTGTACCAACCAGAACTACAGTAATGTATTAATACCAGTAATTCTCAATATTATATAGTATCCCCGTACCAACCAGAACAGTATATGTGTTAACCAGTAATTCTCAATATATTAGTATCCCCGTACCAACCAGAACTACAGTATGTATTAATACCAGTATTCTCAATATTATATAGATCCCTGTACCAACCAGAACTACAGTATATGTATTAACCAGTAATTCTCAATATTATTAGTATCCCTGTACCAACCAGAACTAAATTGTTATATATTATACCAGTAATTCTCAATATTATATAGTATCCCTGTACCAACCAGAACTACAGTATATATATTACCAGTAAATATCAATATTATATAGTATCCCTGTACCAACCAGAACTGCAGTATATGTATTAATACCAGTAATTCTCAATATTATATAGTATCCCCGTACCCGAACCAAACTATAGTAGATGGTTGATACCAGTAATTCTCAATATTATATAGTATCCCTGTACCAACCAGAACTACAGTATATATATTAATACCAGTAATTCTCAATATTATATAGTATCCCTGTACCAACCAGAACTACAGTACATGTATTAATACCAGTAATTCTCAATAATATATAGTATCCCTGTACCAACCAGAACTACAGTATATATATTACCAGTAATTATCAATATTATATAGTATCCCTGTACCAAACAGATCTACAGTATATGTATTAATACCAGTAATTCTCAATATTATATAGTATCCCCGTACCAACCAGAACTATAGTATATGTGTTGATACCAGTAATTCTCAATATTATATAGTATCCCCGTACCAACCAGAACTACAGAATATGTATTAATACCAGTAATTCTCAATATTATATAGTATCCCTGTACCAACCAGAAATGCAGTATATGTATTAATACCAGTAATTCTCAATATTATATAGTATCCCTGTACCAACCAGAACTACAGTATATATATTAATACCAGTAATTCTCAATATTATATAGTATCCCTGTACCAACCAGAACTACAGTACATGTATTAATACTAGTAATTCTCAATAATATATAGTATCCCTGTACCAACCAGAACTACAGTATATATATTTCCAGTAATTATCAATATTATATAATATCCCTGTACCAAACAGATCTACAGTATATGTATTAATACCAGTAATTCTCAATATTATATAGTATCCCCGTACCAACCAGAACTACAGATATATTATATACCAGTAATTCTCAATTATATAGTATCCCTGTACCAACCAGAACTACAGTTATATAATACCAGTAATTATCAAAATTATAGGTATCCCTGTACCAACCAGAACTGCAGGATATGATTAAATACCAGTAATTCTCAATATTATATAGTATCCCTGTACCAACCAGAACTACAGTATATATATTAATACCAGTAATTCTCAATATTATATAGTATCCCTGTACCAACCAGAACTACAGTACATGTATTAATACCAGTAATTCTCAATAATATATAGTATCCCTGTACCAACCAGAACTACAGTATATATATTTCCAGTAATTATCAATATTATATAGTATCCCTGTTCCAAACAGATCTACAGTATATGTATTAATACCAGTAATTAGCAATATTTTTTAGTTAAGTTTAGAACTTATGCAGGCCATTTTTAAAGCTATTCAATGAACTTGCCATTACCACATCTGCTGGAATCTCCACGTGTCCTCTGATATGACCTATTAGTGAACCATGCACCAGAGAGGTTCTTGTATGATATATAGGATAGCAATAAATAAAGAATTAGAAAGAAATAGATAGACAGATAGATAGATAGACTTGGATGAATAGGAATAGATAAATAGAAAGAGAGAGATGTAGATAGATAGCAATAGATATGACATTCCTATATGAAATTTGTCCCTGATTTTTTTTTCTAACACATGCGTTAGAAAAATGCACCAAAAATCAATACAATGCGTCTAGTGTGAACAAGACCTTAATAGAAAGAGAGAGATGATAGATAGTAATAGGTAAATAGAAAGAGAGAGAGATGATCGGTAGGAAGGTAGGTAGCTATAAATAGATACATAGATACATAGATAGATGGACAAACTAGCTTTCTGCAGATTTCAGCTTGAAACCTGCAGAGAGATTGGAACAGAAGAAGGGTTCGGTGGGATATTTTCTGCCTGGCCCAATCTTTGTTTTTCTGATAAACTGCTTGACATTGTTGAGCAGTCGATCGGAAAAACGGAAAATGGGTTTTGATATTTTGATCGATCGTGTTGATTCTGTGTAGAAAGTTTATAGAAAAACAGAAATAGATAGATTATAGATAGGTAGATAGAGAGACATAACGCTAGATGATACATAGATAGAGATAGATATAGATAAATGATAAATAGATAGATATAGAGATGGCCGAAACTTGGAAGTTTGTTCCATTTTCGGATTAATGGAAACCTTGAAAAACCTAGAAGATCCGAAAACGAAACTTTTGAGGTTTCGAGGGTTACCGAATATACAAGGTTATTTTCTATAACTCTCAAAAATAATCTTGAATGTTCGATAACCCTCAAAAATACGATCGGAAACTACTTTCGACGTTCCGATCAAGGGTTACCGAAAATAGCCTTGTACATTCAGTAACCCTCGAAAATATGTTCCAGAAAATCAGAACAATTCGCCTGGTTTCAGACGGAACGTTTGGATTTCGGAACTAGGGTTCCGTGTCGGATCCGGGTGTCAGAGCAGGATCCTTTAGATAGATATGGATATATTATTCCAAACAATCTAGAAAATAATCTAAATAACCAGATTTCCTATTATATTACATATAATGTATAGATAAAGGTTTCCTTTTTCCTTTGACACATCAGCAAACAAAGAGATTTGTTTATATACCTACATCTATGACATTAATAGATTAATAAAATTCATTTTTTAAATAAAAGGTAATGGGAGGTTCTATAATGACAATATCATTCAGATCATTAAAATCAATCTGCAGGAAGCCTTGGTCCTTAATTTTACTTCCAGGGCTCCCAGAGCTCCACCTCCTCCACTGTTCCACTGACTCAGCCTACATTTAGCACATGCTTTCTGACCTATTACAGAGCGAGGGGTGTGGCATGATTGGGGATAGTCCTGGAGGTGTGCATACTGTACTTATGAAGGACACCCCACCTCTGCATTGAGACTCGATGAAGGAGGATACAGAGCTTCAATCACTTAAAGATCTGAAGTTTTTTTCTTCAGTACTGGTATTTTCACCAATCTAATCCATACTGTCTCCTACCTTCCTGCCAAGTGTTCGGCACCATAATTGCCAGTTCTTGTTTTCTGGTCTTCTGAGGCTGTGATCTCAGCTCTGATTCTACTGATGGAACACACACACACTGGGAGATTCAATAAAAGTTCTTATCGTTAAAAATGGTGCTAATTTTGCCCCAACCAATTAGATATTACTTAACATTTGAAAGCTAACATCTGATTGGTCGGGGCAAAATTACCACCATTCTTAACATTAAGAGCTTTTATTGAATAACCCTGACAGTATTCTCAGATCTTGGAATAGAAATGTTGCCCTATTTTGTTTCCTGCATCCTAACATAATGCATTCATTTGGATGTTATGCTGCAGTATTTTGCATAATAGTATCACCCTGACATGCCAACTACATCTCCTGTTTCTGGAGTCTAATAAAATAACAAAGGATAATGACTTGTGTCGCCAGCACAGAAACATTTTTCACTTACACAGAGAATTCTTATTGTTGAAAAGGCAATTTAGAAAAAAATGTTTCAGGTTACTGTGAAATAACCATTCAAACTCTTGTGTTTATTTAAAAGTAAAACTGAATGCAAGCTCAATAGGACAGTATAACCGATGCCTTGTAGTAATAGTGACTTGTAGCAATGTATGGTCCGGGGGTTCTAACCCACTTCAGACTGCATCATCAAGGAGTCTGTGTGTCCCCGTGCTTGTTTGGGGCAGGTGTGAGTGGGTAAAGTAACTAACTAGCCATGTGATTTGTTCAGCTCTATATAAGAGCAAATAAAATCATTCCACCCTCTAAGGGGCCGCCTGCCACCAGACTGTGGGCCTAAATGGGTTGAGGGTTGTGAGGTGACCTTAAAGGGGAACTTTAAGGTTGAGTTTAAATGAAAGGCCAGTTTCCTACCTTTAAAATGAGCCATCAACCACCTCTCTACCTGCTCCACAGCCCAAGATACACAGAAATGACTGACCAGAAATTTAATGGGTGGGAGGCTGACATGTGACATTCCTGAGGCTTCTCCTGCACAGTGCCACCGGCAAGCACAGCCTCAGACTCACTCAGTGTGTGAGGGAGATAGGAAGTCCCTCCTCCTCTCTGCTGTGTGAAGGACCTGCAGCTGCAGAGAAGATAAGGGAATCTACAGGCCTTCTCTCTAACAGTGGGAAAACAGCCTTTTCAGGCAGAGTTCTCACTCTGCCTGAAAAGGCTGTTTCCACAGTGTTTCCACAGAGGGCATCGTGCCGGGATCCTACCTACCTAACAACTCTCCAGATTATCCACAACGCCTGACCAATCGTCCATACACAAACTGATTTTCAGCCAGAAAGTATGTTTGTTGGGTAGTCGGGAGACGGGCATCATGCAGGGATCCTACATACCTACCAACTGTCCAGATCATCCACAACGCCCGACCAATCGTCCATACACAAACTGATTCTGAGCCAGAAAGTATGTTTGTTGGGCAGTCGCGAGATGGGCATCATGCAGGGATCCATACCTATCTACCAACTGTCCAGATCATCCACAACGCCCGACCAATCTTCCATACACAAACTGATTCTCAGCCAGAAAGTATGTTTGTTGGGCAGTCGCGAGATGGGCATCATGCAGGGATCCTACCTATCTACCAACTGTCCAGATCATCCACAACGCCCGACCAATCGTCCATACACAAACTGATTCTCAGCCAGAAAGTATGTTTGTTGGGCAGTCGCGAGACGGGCATCGTGCAGGGATCCTACATACCTACCAACTGTCCAGATCATCCACAACGCCCGACCAATCGTCCATACACAAATTGATTCTCAGCCAGAAAGTATGTTTGTTGGGCAGTCGGGAGACAGGCATCGTGCAGGGATCCTTGTGTCTGTAAGTAACTCAAATAAACAGTGGTGTCCTGTTTCTAGATACAGATGAACTACTGACACCAGAAATCACTTATATCTGAAACCACCATATTAATTCATTAACAGCCCCAGTAAATTAGTTTAGTGAGTCTTTTTTTTCACAACATTTTGACGGAACTTTCTGATGTGAGATTTTGTCATGTAAACCAGTGACAAAAGTGACAAAATGTAGTTATTGTACCCTAAAATTCGTACAGTTAAGGGTGGAATGTTGGTCTCAACGATAAGTTTTCATTGGCGGGTTTAGACCTTTTATACAGGCCTATAAGGACAATAATTCCACAAAGCGCTGACATACAGTATAATCTGGGATTAAACATAAAGGGACATAAATCTGTTTGGATTTCCAGATGACAGAATTAAAATGACTGTGTCATAAACTGGCAATAAAACAGCCAATGGCCCCTTAGAACCCTGTACATTTCAATCCTAATTCACAAATGTCTTTCTTGTTCCAAACATTTAAACATCCCACAGAAATAAAAACTCTACTTTACAACGCACTCCGGGACCTTTCCAACCATTTAAATGACAGTTTGCCAGCATCTTTTTCAATTCAACCTTTGTTTTTTAACTGCATGTTGGGAAGCCCCCGTTACAGGGGCTGCTACCCTAGTAGTTACACTATACACTATACTTTATAACTTTATTACCCTAGCCGTGATGTCTGGCTAACACTTGATAATTTTTAAGGCATAAACCCCAATCTAAATGGAAAAAAAGTATTTCCTGGCCCCAACTGGTAATCAGATCTCTGGATCAACAAGAACTTCTCAATCAATGCCAGAAATGTTTAATATTTGCTAATTCTAGAAACTCATACAGTCCATTCCAATGAACCTGATATTAACACTGGAAGACAGTTCCACAGTTTTAAGCCTTCCATTTGATTGGATTGCTCAAAATATCCATTCCGTGTATGCTATTTTTCCGATTATTATCAAAAAGATTTTCCACCGAGCCCATCTTCAGTCCCCATTGGAAATCTAATCGGAAGAACATCTGCCTGTGTATGGCTAGCTTTACCATTCTAGATATGATCAGTGAATGATGCACCAGTGTCTACAGTGTGGCCCCTAAACCAGCGTAAAGATAGAACCCTAATTTATCTAACCTGTTTTTATTGTTAAAGCTCATCCATTTCCCTTATTAATTTAGTTGCCAGTCTCTCAACCCTTCTCCAGTTCCTGGATGGGCTTTTTCTATACAAATGGAGCAATAGTCCACAGAAACACGTCTAAATAAGAAACAGTGAGGCAGCTTTCATCTGTGAGCAATAAAAAACCCGTCTGCGTATAACAAGGTGAGTAATGCAATCCAAGCATATCTGTAGCAGATATAAGATTGATTTAACTCTATTGGACTTGCAAATCTCTATTCCAACAGCCTGTGTGTAACAAGATGAGAAATGCGGCACAAACAGTTCTGCAACAGATACACGATTTGATGTAATCCCATTACATTGGTAAATGGCTATTCTATCAGCACCCACTGTCCATTCAAACCAACAATTTTTGCGTCAAGTAAAAAATGATTTTTCCATACGGTTAAAACCCCCACAAGATCACACCGCGCCATGGGTAAAGTATGGAAATTTATCAAGCTCAGGAAATCAGCATGTCGCAGTGTTTAAAAAGAGATGATATAAGCATTTACTGCCGGAGAAGTTGCTGATAAAGAATGACTGGGGCTGCAGCCAGGAGTTCAGAGCTCCGGAGAGACCAAGACTTGGAGGCCAACCAACCTGCAATAACTTCATGTTCTTGGGGCTCTACTGCTAGCTGTGCACCTATTCGGTAGCTTCTCTCTTCCCAAGTAAAATGAATTATTTTGAATATAGTAACACTCACAATCAATGAGCATACCACTCCTCCTAGAGTCACCCTGCTGCAGACTGTACCGCTATTCACTCTATTAAATGTAACATCCAGAAAAAGCTCAAACGGACTCTCCAAACTTTTGTAAACTTGGAAAACTTTCTATTCACCCATTTCAGGTGGACCTGCTTGATAAAGGGTGGAGGTCCACCAGCAACGTTGCCCTAGAGGTCAGGGGCATAACCGCAGGAGCCCGGGCCCCCCACGAGATTGGAAGCCGGGCCCCTGACCAACCCCTTCACGATCAACTGTTTTTAAACAGCTGATCGTGCATATGAACGAAACATACGCATAATCAGCGGTTTAAAAGACCAGGCCCGAACTAAACAGCTGATCACGCGTATATGTTTAATTTTACTTAAAAACAGCTGGTCGCAGTAGAGTGGGCTTGTGGTGGGCCCCACTACTGTCTGGGCCCCCTCCCTCCGTGGGGGGCAGAAGTTACGCCGGTGCTAGAGGTTTTTCACAAATGGGTGAATAAAAGTTTTTGCAAATGTTTGGAGAGTCCGTTTGCACTTTTTCTGGATGTTATTTTGAATACAGAACATTTACTCCACTTTTTAGAGAAGAAATTGACTAACAGCAATACGAATTGCATGGACCACATAACGACAGTCCGCCTCGTAGGGTGGCCACCTTGCAAATATAACGGCTTAAGGCAACTTATTCCTTCACCGCAATTTCTTATGACCTCCTCCAGTTTGTTTTGCTGTTTGCTAAGACATCTGTCACTGAATTAACAATCCTCTATTAACCTTGATTCCTCAGAGAGAAAAGTATTATATTTACATTAGAATCAGTCACGGCAACAAAATTCCCTGTAGCCAATCTCTGCCCAAGCATCCTCACCTAATTAATTATAATTCTAGCAAATCTATAACTGACAAATATCAATTTAGATCAACTTCTCCGTATGGGCAAAATATTTATGACCAGTCCTTCCCAGCAAGTATAAGCTCTTGTACACGTTAGATAAATGTCCAAAGCGGCAGATGAACGCCCAAATTCTGTCTGCAGAGAAGCCTGTTCCGAGTGACAGATTGCTGGACCAATCGTATTGCAATCTGACGGGATTGTCCTATTATGAGTACTGTGTGTTCCCAGCTTCACTTTATTTTAATTTATCTATTTCCTCCAACCCAAACTGATCAACATGGTTTAACCGACTTCTATTCCTATTTGTAAGGTTCTAGATAAGATTAATTCCATTGTCTTGAGCAATTAGAACATCTCCTGAAGCCTAGTGAGTCTCAAGGACTCCATAATTAGAGAAGCCATAATGTCCGTCATGACAGGAATACTAAACATATATAATAGTTTGATTCATCTGTGAACTTTACAACCCTTACCTCGTTTATATTGTCTGGGTCTACTTGGTCTACTTTCCCAGTGTCTGTATTCAGGTGTGGCCAATGGGTTGAAATCTCTCATTTATATTCAAATGACTTGCTTGTGAAGGTTCTCATTCATCCAGGTCATGGTATATCTGTTGTATTCAATTAAATCAACTGGACTTGAAATGTAGTTCTTGAAGACGTTTCGCTAGTCATCCGACTGGCTTTCTCAATTCAGAATGACTTGTACAAGAATCTGTGGCAATTATGTACCCTGGAAAATCCCAATTAGCATATCACAGCCAGGTGTTAAGGGTGTGATTGGATAGTGGCTAAGAGGTGTTATAGGAACGCCCAGAGTAAGGTGTTAAAACAGCATTGTACATGGCAGACAGTTGGTGTCGAACCCCCCCACCTCTATTTAGGCTTGGTTTCTTTATTTTCACATAAATGGCCTCCTTAACACCTCTCTTGAACCAGTCACGTTCTTCGCCATATGGCCCAGCACAGAAGAGCCAATTCCTCGGGTCAGGACTCAGCCGTGTACCTGCATCTTAAGGATAAAGGACATACCTTTGAAGATTGTAATGTTAACATATTGGCGAAGGAACGTGACTGGTTCAAGAGAGGTGTTAAGGAGGCCATTTATGTGAAAATAAAGAAACCAAGCCTAAATAGAGGTGGGGGGGTTCGACCCTTTGCCCAATATTAGCTTTCCTGTCCCCAGACCCAACACGATAAAAGATTTTACTGGAACTCCCTCGAACTTTTCTTACCTTACCTATCTCCCCCGGCATTCTGTGCAGCCGGCAGTCGCATCCGTGATTGGCCTCTCAGCCAATCACGGATACGGCTGCTGGTCCTGCCCCCCGCTTGCAGTTTGATGCAAGCAGAGGGCCGGTTTAGTACGCCGTGGGAACGAGGTAAGGTAAGTAAAGATCGGGGGAGTTCTAGTAAAATCTTTTATGGCGGTTGAGGCTGGGGGAGGGAAAGCTACTAATGGAAAAATTTACGAAAATGGGGTGGACATGCCCTTTAACCAGCTTAAGGTTGTGACAACTAATATCACAGCCAATGATAGACTGTTGTTTCCCCTGCTGCCTCCACTGTACATGCTCAAGATTATAAAAAGCTCATTGAGCAGAGGGAGGATACAGATACCTTTGCCGAAAAGGAATAGAACTTACTGTATCATTAAATATCTGGTTACAACATTTTGTAATAAACTGGGCAAAATAGCAGTTGGAGTTGCAGGCAGAAAACACTAGTTGCTAGTTTTTTGTTTTAAGGCTGGATGTGGCCTTTAATAATACATTACAGGGATTCAGTGGGAAACTGCAAGATCTTGCCCCGTGATATGAAATGTCAATAAACAGTGTTGACTCCTGAAAATAAATGGCTGGTCCTACATACAATTCACTGGAAAACTGGCCCTATTTATAAAGATATCAATAAAGGACGGGGAGATTAAGCACACGTTATATTATCAGTTTGATGTTCCTGGCTGCTGAAGCCAACATGTTTCTTACATGTGTACAAGGCTTAAAGGTCATATTCACCCCCCTAACAAAGTAGGATATTTCTAACCAGGACCCCCTAACCTCAAATTCAGAATACTAATTAGGATGTTGCAAGAGGAAGATTTTCTTCATCTGGGAAGCAGCTACCAGTCAAGGCAGACTGTGACAATAATGGCATAGGAGGTGTGATGAACCTGGAATACTGAATCCGTTGAGGACCAAGTAGACCCCCTTCTGTGTTATTGTGAAATTGAGGGGGTCCTGGGTATAAATATCAAATTTCATTGGGGGTGAACATGCCCTTTAAGACTATCAGGGAGATTCAATAAAAGTATGTAGTGCACGTAACGTAAAGACTAAAGGTAGCCACCGTAGCCAACAAACTTCCATTTTCATCCTTCAGTCCGATTGCTAAACAAAGCAATAACCTTAGTTCTCCTGTTCGCTCCGTCTCTCTTCTCCATAGAACAGAACTGGCTGCTCTGCTGCTGCTGACTAGCCTGTCTGTAGAGGAATGTAAGATAAGAACTGTATGTGACAAGTTCACAGTCACATGACCCTGTTCTTGACGTCTAATTACTTACTGGTACACTACAGTTCTGGGAAACATTTCAGTATCCTCCTTAAACAAGTTACAAATAAGGCAAAAGAATTCCAAGAAGATTAATAAAATAAGGTACATTACATACAGTATGTACCCACTGGAACCTTCCTGAAACCAACCCCCCCAATGCTTGCTGAAGGCTCATTACATCAGTTTGGAAGAGATCAATAGTCTTGGGATTGGTTTGTAAAAATTCCTGTGCCTCGGGGGGTTCAATAGAGTGAGAATTTTGTATATTTGTACATCCACCTCCCCCATTAGACATATACAGGAACAGGAACACATAAAAAGAGAACTACAGGTCCCGTCCTATTTCACTGGGACTGACCCAATGAGAAGAGGGTCACTCCATCCCCAGGCCCCCCTGCCATCGTGGGGGCAGTTTATTACGCCACTGATTAACAAAGCTAAGAATCCAATGACATAGAATTTTCAGGATATTAATGGCTCTTCTGTATATATAATAAATAATGTCCATCATTGAGCTTAATAACATACTAGGTATTTCAGTTCTTTTCTAACCCATAAGGAATGATTGTATATTTGTCTATTTACACGCCTAGAATATATATCTGTCATAGCCCAAATAAGGTTTTCTTGTTCTGTTTCGGTTTGTTAATAGCGGGCCGATTTACCAATCAAACGCGTCCGTTTCTGGACAGAAATGCATGCAGCGGTGCGTTTTTTTAAATGGACCAGGTCAACGCGCGCGCTTCTCCAATGCATCACTTTATCAACATTTTCTGCCTTTCTCTATGTTCTCATATCACAAAAACGCTTAATATCTCTGCAGTGAACTTTAACCCCCCCGTCTCTTTCACCGCTCTTATCCGCGTAATAGGAGGGCTTCCTGACATCATTGTTCAAACAGAAGGTTTAGTCTTTTATCCCCGAGATTTTCACAGATAAAAATCCGAACCTTACATTAATTTGTCATTTTTAGCCACTTTCAAAGTCCCACTGTGCATTGGGTTCCTATCTGGCGGTTGTTCCGTTTTTATTTTCCGCCAGATTTGAATATATTTTTATTGAGATAAATTGGAGAGAGCGGCATGTTGGGGTGCTAGAAAGTCGTGACTGATGTTCTTTGTGTTTGTAGATGGCACAAAGCATCTGAGAACAACAGCAGAACCCGAGTAACGCGGAGACTTGATATCACGATGAGAAGACCAAGGCAGAGAGGATGAGAGGTGGATAAGGATCAGATAACTTTTAAAACAATTTACCATAATAGCATTTTCAGAGTTAAAATCTAGCAGATCCTTATTATATTGGAATCACCTGAACTGAATGTATTACTAGAGTTTATATTATATCCGTCCTGTATGTCCAATACAGGCACCAACCTGCCATATACCAGTTATATAACTATCATGAACTCCCATTGGCTAGTTCACTCATAGGGCTATGCACGTTGTTTTTTCCGTTTTAAAGTCATGTTAACCCACGTACCAAGGGTTAACATGACTTTAGAACATAACTAACGGTGGTTGTGGCGGAACGCAAAAATGTACCAAGACGATAACGGCTCTTTAAGACAGAATCTTTAATGTCAGCAGACAGCTGGCGTTAAAGATTCGTAATGAGTAATCCCCATTTGGTATGCACTGAGAGTCGCTTTCGGCTCACTGCATTGCCTTGATGAGGCAATAGAGGGCGACACCGTCTCTCCTTGTATTGCCCTATCAGTCTCTTATCTAATAGGCGACCCCAATGACAAAAAAGGGGGAGGTGTTTATCTATTAAGCAATCTGGGCAGCTGCCTAGGGCCCAGTAAACATCAGGGGGTCCCTGTTTCAGAACTACAGCCCATACAATACAAGAAGGGGCCCAAATGTCAGCCCTGCACAGGGCCCAATTAGATCTTAATCCATCTCTGGTTGTGTCAGTTGATGATGCTTTATTGTAAGAAACAATTGAAAACCATATTCAGGCATATTAAAAAATGTGCAGCCTTATATATCACAGACACGTTGTGCTATTCAGTTTTATTGAAGAACAGGAGGTAAAGGAGCTGTGCTTAACTTCGTTCTCGGCTCCTGAACGTTATTTTGAAGAACGGGAGGTAAGACACAGCTCCTTTACCTCCTGTTCTTCAATAAAACTGAATAGCACAGAGTGGTTTTAACCACTGGAGATCCCCTTTAACTAGGATCCAATGACCCCCCCCATTAGCCATATTAGCCATATAGTCACATTGGTTAGAAAGCATGGTGGATAATAAACAGGCAGCTTTCAATGTGAGGATGTGGCAGAGTCTGATATTGGGCTCAGTATGTTCAATACCCCTTCAATTTGTATATGACATGGTTTAGCCTTACTCAGCTGTTTATGAATTATATTGTAGATAATATAAACCCTAGTGTAAATTATAAGAATATTAGAAGTTACCGAGGAGTTCCGTGACATAATCGGCACCACGGGATTATGATTGGCATGCTAATATCACTATGTCGTAGCGCAGTGGTTTTAAGCATATTATTTACCGTTTGATCCCCTTGGGGTCCATAGTTGAGGTGTATTGTGATATTGAAATATGTTACATTGTAATTGGGTGGGTGGGCAGATATATGCTGTAAATAGATTAATGCCTCTGCCATGGCTACATCAAAAAGAGTTTAACAGTTAAGATTTTAGCAATTTATGATACAGCCAGCCTTGCAAACACAAAGACTCCCAGGTATTGATTACAGCCTCAAGAACTGCACCGGAGAGCACAAAAGCAAAGCTTTAAGGATAATGACTAAGAGGAGGGAGGCAGACATGATTCAGTTAGCTGGGTTCTGCTTCACTCTAACACAGTCCTCTCCCCTGCTGGCTATAATGTGACTTTATACAAGGGGAAAGTTCCATTTTGCTCCCCTTCCTATAGTTTTATTTTCCCCTCTAGACAACGCAGTGAGCTGATAGTGATTCTCGGTGCAGTGCAAAAAGGGTTTACCGATTGCGAATCTTAATGCCAGCTATCTGCTCATGTTTAATATTCCGTCTTAAAGATCCTTTATCGGCTCGGTACATTGGTTACAGTGTTTGCGCTAGTTGTGCCATAAAGCAATGTTAACTCTTGGTATACCGGTACATAGCCTGGCAAATGTGCAAGTTTATTCCCCTTTTCTTTAAATACACAATCAGTTGTTTGCATTTTCACTTGGCTTCATTGCTGAATATCATGTAAATGAAAATCAAATCCCCATGTTCTTCATCAGGGAGGTCCCAGCTCATGGACAATTACTGGTCAACAAATGTCTGAGGACGTGGTAATGTCAGACTGGAACCCACCAGCCTCTTAATTCCCCATTCTTGGCTGCTCTCCTATGTGACCAGTCACACTTCCGACATAAAATGAGCTCTCTAGGAGGTTTCAGCATCAACTGATTGGCCGGACCATTTTAGGAATGCCTGTTCCATGACCAGACATGTTGGGAATAATGGATCTGATTCAATTAGGAACTCTTCTGCTTTTTTTTTCTCCTTATCCCTCCACTTTTCTGTTCTTCTCCCCTATTACCTCAGGCAAATATGGGGGCTTTCATTTATCTAAAGAGTCTATTCCCTTACTGTGCTGCTGCACAGAGGTTTACTGCAACTACAGAGGGCCTAGGCCCCATCCTCTCTCTTTCCCCAGTGTTTTGCCTTTGGCCTGATTATTTCCATGGGGCTTTGATAATAATTTGTCATGGGGGAACCATGATGAGAACAGACAGGGGTCCAAAGTTGAATCTCCCAGTCAAACATTGATTAAATACTGGGTACTGGGGAGAGCAGAAATTGTCTTAAGGTGGAATTGCACCAATGGAATTGGGTTTGTGGGGGGTAGGGGTGGGTGGGTTTGTGGGGGGTGAGGGGTTGGGAATAGTTGCAGGAGGTGCCCAGTTTGGTTCCATTGGTTTAATTTGGATTTTGTTTTAAGAGTTTCTAACTACTACTCAGACAAGCTAGTCTCAATCTACGACTGCACCTAGTGACCCTCATTGCCCAAATGGATTTTATTTTATTTATTTATTTTTTACATTTCCCCTTCCCATCTCACCTAGCAACTCTCGTGCACGAGACATTTATTTTTTCACCCCCCCCCATTTTTTTGATGCCCGTGACTCGGTTGATTCTAGATTCTGGTCACCATGGAAACTATCTGCAGCAGCGGTGCTATGTAATCACCCGCGCTCTCTGGCCGACTCCTGCTGTTACACAGATCCCCTCCCTCCCACCATTTATCTCCGTTCTCTGTCTCTTTCTTTCCTTTGCTGATTCTCGCCCCTCGTTCATCCTATTTCCCCCCCAATTCTTGTTATCGTCCGAATCAAACGTGTAGGAGCAATTTCACACTCACTTTAATGGAAATGGCGACATAAATGAGATAATTTGACATCTGTAATGTGGATGTGTAGGTCTGTGCTTGTATTTATATATATAAATGTATATTATTTTAAGAATGGCCATGCAAAGCACAGCATAGCTTTTGGAAGAAAAGGTTTGGACAGGAGTGCAATAGGAAAAAAGTGAGAAAGAATCCTAGGCAAGGATGCTGGGAAAAGTAGTCAGACAGAATCCAAGGAGAGGATGCTGGGAGGAAGTAGTAAGGAGGGTGGAATGCAATGACAGTGCATTTGTCAAGCATTTGTGTCTTCTCTATAGCCTGATATTTTAGTCTGCCAGACTGGAGGCCATAAGAGGTGCAAAACTTTGCAGCAACCAATCGGATGTTATCTAACTGTAGTAGACCTCAAAAAGCTAACATTTGATTGGCTGTGGCACCTCTTGTTAAATTAGCCCCATAGAAGCACTATAATTTATATTGAAACTGAGACAGCATGTGGTGAGAATGTGAATAGATCGCAAAACACAGCAAAAAAACAGTAAACAGGGAATTTAAAATGAAAGTCGCTCATCCTAATTTTATTACTTTCTGGAAAATAATTAACATGTGTGACCAATACATCAACGATTCCCGGGCACACTGTATTTATTAAGTAAAGTTTATTTCAACGTTTCGACGACTCACAGGTCATCTTCATCAGGACAATGTTGAAATAAACTTTGTGCCCGGGAATCGTTGATATATTGATCAGTTTAGTTTGGTGTGGCAAGTGGAACTACACAACCTGGTGGCACCTGGAAATTTTGAAAAGATTGGGATGAGTGCAGAGGCCATACAATATAGACTTAATTAACATGTGTTTAATTAGAAACCATTCTGAGCTAAAATATTCATTGCCTTTCATTTCCCCTGTGTCTCCCTGAGGGGCATCTTGGGCTTATATACATATATATATCACATGTAGACATATGACCGCGTTACAGCCAAAAGCCCCTGTTAAGGCAACTCAGCCAAGAACTGAACAATCAGTGATTCTAGTCCAGCTCTAAAGGAACATTCAGTATATAGAGAAAGGCAATGTACTGAGGGATAGGGTATTAGAGAATCGGTATCTCCATACACCGTGTGGCCTTGCAGCTAGAAAAGCTTTTCTTTGGGTTGCATTGGAAATTTTATTTACCGGTACTGATAATAACTATGGTTATACAGAGGCAAAGAAATAAATTGTTTTCCAAAATGCAATGTAACTTTAACATAGTAAAGACAGTACACAAACTAGTGCAAATCCCATTAACGGGTCCGAAAAAACATTTAATATTTACCGCTTATTCCCAATAATGTCGGCACATCCTGTTAACCTAATAACCTAGGAAATACCTCTTTAAGGCTTTCTCAGACCAAATGCAAGTGGACTTGTCACATGATCTGGTTTATTTCCATTTGATTGGTGGGGAATGGGGGCCATTTGAAATGTGCAGATGGCTGCCAGACCCCAGGAGCTATCAAACCCTTCCATCTGATAGGTACACAAAGGCCAACTACTGGTCAATCTTTCTATAAACAGATCTACCACTGTGTAGTCAGTCAGTAGAAATAAAAAGACAACATTCTGTCCAGACTGCACAATCCTGCTTATAAAAATGCATCGCATTGGCCAAAAATAACCAACATGCCCCTCATATCCAATCTATTCTTTGCCCACGTTTGCACGGGCAAACCAATAATCCCAATATCCCAATGCAATACACCAGCCCATTTGACCAAAATATTGCACCAGGAATTGATTGGATATTAAGATGATTATGGAAAAAATGCTGTAAAATTCTGGGCCACTTTATTTCAAAACCAGCAAGGTTTGTTCTATTTTGTAGGTTAGGGGTCGTATTTTACAATGTAGGGAGCAGTTAGGCAGTACGGCACTGGGCAGTGGCCAGTAGTTTTATCTAATACTAACTGTAGGCTCAGATACCCTTGAGTCTAAGTGAAAGTCAACAATGTTTCACTTGTTATGGGTCCCATGAGACGCTGTAAATTAAACTATGGGAATTAATTTGATCTAATGATCGAATATCAGGAATCAATTTCTTTTGCATGGTCACTAATTAAGGGGACTTTTAGAAGGCAATAAAGCATTTTTCAAGCAGGAAATGCAACCAAAAGCCAACAGTTTTCAAGGGAGCAAGGACAGTTTTACTATAACACAAACAGCCCAAAAAAACCACCAATGATGTTATTGTTCAACTGTGATAGTAATTACCAATATTGATCCCATGTAAATGCTATGCTATGTAATTCCATGAAGTAAATTATTTTGTAACCTGCTAAGCTACGGAATATTACACTTTGCACATGAGAGAAAAGAAGTAGGGATCCCACCTCTAGAGTTAGGGAGAAATAGTCAAGCATGCACAGATGAAGGATGAGCTGTCAGCTGTGCTACAAGTGGACAGCTTTATGCTCCTTTACAGAACCCACCCAAGGAGGTAGGAATATGTTCCCCTACCTCCCTGGGAGATGGACAGTGCGATGCAAAAATTATTTTTTAGATATAGTCACTCTTTAAAGAGACAAAAGGGAAAACATTTTATAAAACCTTTGCTACTATACACCAAAATCCTGCCTCTACTATACACAGGCCCCTGCCCTGCCTCTACTATACACCAACACCCTGCCTGTACCATACACCAACACCCTGCTTCTACTATACACCAGCACCCGGCCTCCACTATACACCAGCACCCGGCCTCTACTATACACCAACACCCTGCCTCTACTATACACCAGCACCCTGCCTCTACCATACACCAACACCCTGCCTCTACCTTACACCAACACCCTGCCTCTACCATACACCAACACCCTGCCCCTACTATACATCAGCACCCTGCCTCTACCATACACCAACACCCTGCCCCTACTATACATCAGCACCCTGCCCCTACTATGAACAGGGTGTGGTTTACAATAAATTACTGTATTCCCCTTTACAACAATCACCTCTTTTATACATTTGTGGGGGCTCACACTGCACTGCTCTCTAGGTTTCCAATATACAGGATATATATTTACATTTGTCTATTGTATTGTATACAATTAATTTCAGTTTTACATTTAGTCTTGTGACTGGCAGAAGAATGAAAAGTTATCCATAGAGACATTCAGCCAAGGAGAGAGACATGTGCCAAGTGCTATGATTTATAGCTGGACCAGGTAACATGCCTGACAGTGTCCCAACTGCGGAAGGTTGACTTCAGCCCTTATAATCAATCTCTCTATCTTGCCAACCATTGTCTTGGAACACTGCAATGTGGAAATGCTGACTTCAGGCAATTCCTACAAGGGGAATTTTTTTTTGCAGCTTCTAAACTTTAATGTTAAGTCTGATATCTGCTGATCGGTGCAAGTGGATGATCCACAACCCCAGCATTGTACTAGGCCCCAGGGAGAAGGAACAGAGATGGGCTCCCTTTGCAGTTCAGGTCTGTGACATGGGGGGAATTTCCTCATCCACATTGGCCACAGACTGACAGATAAGGATCAGTTGTTCACAAGCAAAATGAGTGTCCCCTCCCCAACATTATGTAATGAGCCATTATTATTATTATTTTAGATTTATATAGCGCCAGCATCTTCCGTGGCCCTTTACAATTATATAGTCACACATTACATACAGGGTAATACATCTTATACAAAGTCATACATATTATATACACAGGTAATACGTAATATAAGTACACAGAGTTATGAGTTTCCCTGCCCAAAGAGCTTACAGTCCAGAGACATCCTTTCTAACACTGCAGGATGGAATACGTAAGAATGTACCAATCTGATCAAGGGGTGGCATCCTGCAGTGGATTCCTGTAGCTAAACTACAGATCCCAGAATTCCCCTCTAATCACTGGAATGTTAATTTTTTTTATTGGATAATATCACTGAATAATTAAAAACGACTGGATTAATGTTTCATGTAAATGTGTGCTAGAAATGGAGTTTTTATGCTAAATGTATTTTAATCTAGTTGAGAACACGGTAAATCTTGTGTAAATCGTGTGCATCGAATTATTGCTCAGTACAACTGATTAAATTTGTCAGATCAATATGATGATTGGGGTAGGTGTGGCCACCCCTATGATTGATTGACTGATTCAGTGTAGTTTAATAAGCTGGGATTGTAATGCACAGTGTGTGATGTCATTGATCAGAAAATCTAACCAGTCACATTCAGGATTACTGGCCTAAGGTAAGATGATTCTACTTAGCTTATTTGCACATATGACCAATAGAAAAATATTTGCATTGGTTGTTCAGATATAAGTCAAGCTGTGTGTGACCATTGAACTCAATAAGAAATGTACATTCGTAAAAAAGTGTTTCTTATTTGTACAGACATCATGGCAGGTGGCAATAGGGGAAAGACACATTCAAGCTCTCCCTCTTTAAATTCTTTTAATATTTAACATTGATCATAGGCAGAATAAACATCAGTAGGCCTGCCCCAGGGCAATGCAGGGAAGTCAGTTCCCCAGGGCTCAGGTGGAAATATGTTAAAGTCTCCACTTCTGTGTGTGTTAAACCATCCAGTTTGATGTGATCTTCTAAACGCACTCCTATCGTCATGTTAAATGTCACCTTCTCTCCACAATTTACCAAAAATCACCTATTGTGTTATTGCTCCACCTCCCTTTTGGCCCAGGGCATACCCCAAAAGGAAGAAGCACTCTGCCAGAAGCACTTCATCCCATTGGATAGATCCCAGACTGATGTTGGAGCTTAGACACTATATTTGTCATGGCTCGTTTCCCAGAATGCACTGATCACACCCATAGTGAATACATTGAGCATTTTAACGAAAGGTAACAAAGCACTTATTGATGTGAAAGAGGCTTTGGTGCTCATTATCCTATAGTTGGTGAGCTGTCTGTTCTTACTAGATATCTAAAGATAGAAGAAATATTTTCTGTTCCAATTTTGTTTGTTTTGTACATGAAAATTGGTGGAGCTGCCATACTGAGTGGAGCCAGCTTTGAAAATTCTGCACAAAAGAAACAGTACTGATGCACAATTCTGGTCTTAAGTCAAACAACCTACTGGACATAAACAACAGATACCGTACTAACATCCTAACCCATAGTTTAATCTTCCTGCTTCTTCAGATTATCTTTAAATTCCACACAGGCCCCAAAATGGCATCCAAAATGCCCTTTACAGTTACAATTCCTGTAATATGTCTCCAACTTACGAATACGGCCTTTAAGTGCTCTCGTCATTGAGAATCCTGATGGGTGAAATGTCACCTTTAAGGAGATGCTGTATAATGACGTGTGAGCAATACAGCCTTTTCCTGGTAACCTTTGGAAGCGCCTGCCAGCCAAATGTCTCACTAAAGGTCATATATGTAGTGAATGTGGCAGGTACAAGATGGCTACATTCCTGTCACTGACCTCCCAATGTGTATCTGCCTGTATGCATAACATTCTAAACATAAACACTAGAAAGACAATTTTTATCATTGGAAAAAGTAAATAAGGGCTAGGCCACACTAGCGCGTTTTTTATGCGTTTGCGCATGCATTTTTCCCACCGATCATTGCAATCGCGGAAACGCACTGAAAACGCGCATTGCGTTCTGCATTTTTTTGGGCAATTACATGCATTTTTCTATTTCTAAAGAAAAAACACACGCGCAAACGCATCAAAATCACACACAAAATTGCATGCGATTCCTAAAAGGTGAATTAAAAGCCATACACAGTCCTGATATTATAACCGTTTTGACGTTCAGTTGTCAATCAATCTAAAACTATCTTGTTGCCATACCGTTGCCGATTATTCATTTTATAATCGAATTTCGGTTGTTGAGATGTTATAGGAATGTCAGCAGGTAAGTTTACTAGTGTGCAGCCTGCTTAATGATCCTTTAGCACACGAGAGCCGCATGGCAGCGTATCACAACATGGGTGACCACACTGTGTGTGCTGCGCTGTGATTCGTTTTCGTATGTGCTCCGATTATACATTATTAACTAAATCTTATCGCAAACGCACATTAACGCGTGGCCGATAGTGTGGACAGATGGGCATCTATGAAAGTATAGTGCTCCGTTACATGTGCTTTCCCATATACCTAAGCGCAGGAATGATGGGGACAAATGATTTCTGTGGCGCCTTCCCTGGAAGTGAAAAATGAGATGATAATAACACCATATCACTGGTTGTATCACCTGCTTTGTGCGAGATGTAACAACGCATGTTAATCAGATGGAGATATCCGAGGTTACGACAAAAGAAATCTTGCTTCGTAGAACATAGTGTGTGTGACTGGTCGCTTTAGTAAATACATACATATTTGCCTTTTCTAGGACCAGGCAGCAAAATAGTATTTGATTGGCTGTTGAAGATTTATAGCACAAGCAAAACTTTTGCACCTCGGAGTACATACAGTAAACCCCAATGAATTAACTGAAGGCCACTGGGTAATACGATTTAGTGCTTGTGATCAAGTATTGGACAATATTATGTCTAAATCATGTCTAACCTGAAACTTTCCAGATGTTGTAAAACTACAACTCCCAGCACTCACTGGAGGTTGGACACCGCTGTTTTTAATATTGCAAGGTCCAGAGCAGAGTGATTAAAATCCCATTGTGATTCAGCCATGAGTCAGTAACAGATATTTGCCTAGGAGCAGTGAATCCAGTCTATCACTTGGGACCCTTGCTGTAGTCGCTTATTATATGCTCTAGTGAAGATGTAACCTGCACAGTAAAACTGCCCTCAGGTCATAGCATTACCTCCTGGGATGGGCCGACCCTATATATAGACTTACGTTAATGGTAAGACAAGTGGTAGCTGCAACTGTTTCTAATTTTTCTAATAGTCATTGTCGGGCATCTGATAAGGGGATGGTGCAAAAGAGGTGCAGAAGTGTGCCTGTGCTATTGATCTGCAACAACCAATCAGATATAAAGCTTTTAAGTAGCGAGGAACGACCCACGATGACCGAGTGCTACACGTGACAAACGGCTGTTTCGGCTGAGAATCGTCCGTGTGTATGCGTTTGGTTGGGGGTTGTTTCTCGCTCACAGATTGAGCGTGTGCACGAACCTTTACTGGGCTGCTGCAGTTAGATAAAATCTGATTGGTTGCTGCAGATTGAAACCACAAATGTAAACAGACACCAGTACTGTGATTATTATTATAAATTAGTACAACTGGAATGATACCAACATTTTCATAAGGACTCAAATGCATCTACAGTATACTGGATCCATCTGTGATTGCCCGGGGAACAGTAGACCAGATGGAACATACCTTGGTGGGTGGGGCTTGATTGACATCATGGCGTCTGTACACGATGCTTCTTATATAACGTATAGCCCTCCGTATTAACATTATCAAAGACAGAAGCTTTCCAATAAAGATAGATTTTATGGAAATCCCCCCCCCCAATACAGGATTTTAGAATTGTGATCCCGCTGTTATAACTACGGTTTTATTCAGCATATGACTCAATAATAAAGGCAATATTAACATAATAATACCCACAAATCCTTAGTGCTGTTTAAACGCATGCAATCCATTAGCTTATAATTGGCTACGTACGTACATTACCTTCTTTTCATACATTGCAGGTTAGCATAGAAATGACAGTGGGGTGTTTTCTCCATTTAATATAGCTACATCGTTATATAATGCAAAGAGTGGCAAACTGGAGCTAAAATAGAAACCTGCACAGGGATTAGGCCTGAATCATTGGGCTCTGGTGCATGAGCACAGATACAACGTATAATATTATTATTTTGTATTATAATATTATAATACTACTATAATACATAAGGCTAGGCATTTTCAATGGGAAGGTGCAGTGGCTAGAATCTATATTACAGTCACTTAGTGATGTCACTGAGTGACTTCCTGTATTCCACTGCCCCTCCACAAGTCTCTCCCCCTCCCTGCATTAGTCATTAATATAGGAAGCCCTATTTATTGTTCTTTCTCTTTTCAATAGGATCAGTAATTAACTATTTATACACTAAACAGAGATTCCTATATAAATGACTAATACAGGGAGGGGGAGAGACAGTGGGAGGGTAGAGTGTGTCTGTGATGGTTTTTTTTTTTTTTGGCTGACCTGATGTATTATAAGAAATAATACGCTGCCTACAGTGTAATATACGGATTTACTTTACCTCTGAGTTCCGTGCCCTGTATAAAAGCCTATATGGTCATGGGACTCCTTGGTGGCATAATATCCTTATATTATCCCTTATATAACTACCCCAAGTTCTTATCTCCTATTATGTAAACTATAAATCCAGTAGAATCTCTCTGTATTTACATCTTTGGACCGCACCAATGTAACTGGTAGTGGCGGTTTTGGTTCGGAACTGCCGCTTCAGAAAATCCGTAGATGCAATGGATTTTTTTCAACATTTTCAAAGCATTTGAAAATTAGAGGGTAAAATGCAAAAATTGCATTAGAAGATTGAACTTTCCGAAAATTGGAAAATTCCTATTCAATTGGGTTGGAATCTGATTTTCATATTTTCAAAACTCTGTTAGACTGTCAGAAAGAAACTCACCAGGTTTGTTCATCACTTGTGAGATGTGTTTACATCCATATCCACTGCATATTGCAGAACTGGATGGGTGAATTGTAAACACCTTATCCAATGTCCATTTGATGGTTATGTGCCGTGGAAACCTAAACAAGTCACAGGGCAGATTGCATCTAGTTTCCATAAATTAATTTTCTCTCTTTCGGTGGTGAATTGATTTTTGCTAGACATGTACAGTATGTGTTATAAGCCACTAATCAGGACGTGTATGAAAGACCTTTCGTTTAGCAGCTGGACATAATGTACATATAAAATCCAGCCACGTCACGTAGAATAGCCATATATCCATACCTGACAGTTACTAGCTGGAAGAACCAGGAAGGGGAAACAGGGAAACAGAACATTGTGCAGGATTTCAGGTTAGACTTGATTTCACATTTCAATCTATAACCGTTTAGGGTTTTGGGGGTGATTTACCTGCATGTAAGTTTTCATTTTGGGGCTGGACTTGCCCTTTAAACAAATACAGTTTGCAGTATAAGATTCCTCAATAAGGCAATTAATAAAATGGAATTGTGGTTCACATTGGCTGCTCTCTATATAGCTGCACTGCCTGCAAGCCCCCCAATAAGAAGCCCTATTAGAGTGCAGCCATGAATCCTCCCTGGATGTCAGAAATTATGAAATAACATAAAGTAATAAACAGTGTTTTCTCTTTGCTACTAGTACCAGAGGGCAGAATGTTGCTAGTTGGTTTCCTTCTTATCTACCCCTCAGGCAGAGAGTGACAGATTAATAAAAGGTGAGATCGTTATTTACACGCTGAGAATACAAGGTGAGACCTGCACCTTGCAGAAGAAAACTTCCATGTCCTATTTTTATTCTGTGTTTTATAGTTAGTGGTGGTTTATGGGTTTCAATTGTGTGCACTAGATGAGATTTCACCCAATTATTAAAGGGCAAGTGACATGCCTGAACTACAACACTCTTCTTTCAAAAATATTTCTGTAGCCTGCATCATCTCAGTTCTGTCCATCCAACATGAGTGGGGATTGGGGGGTATAACGTAACGTAACATAACTAGAGAGTCCTCTGCCTTCCCAGGGGAGACCCATTTTATAACTTTCCCTTTGACATTTAGGGCAATGCTATATTGGCCGCAATTCGGCTGAATTAATGTAAAACCCAGGCTACTCTGTGTATCAGGTTAAGTGTGGGTTTCACACTAATTTTTGCAGTGGCAGCGCCATTTCCAAAACCACCTCTATAGCCTCTCCCTAGAAAAATAAGTGAAATCTTTGACCGCTTCCTTATTCTGTCTAAACTATAGCGCGCATTATCGCGCATGCGCACTATAGCTGTACAGAACAAGGAATCGGTTAAAGATTTCACTGTGGCCACAGTGGTTCCTGCTAAAGGTAAGTTTATTGAATCTTCTTCCCCGGATCCTGAGCTATTGATTGAAGAACGGGAGGTACGACATAGCTCCTTAACCCCCTGGGCTTCAATCAATTCATTAAAGGAATAGTTCACTTTGGGAGTGAACTGTTCCTTTAATTTTTATTATTATAGCACTCACATCATTTATGAAATGGGGTTGAAAGGATAAATCAGTGTTCTCATCTGTGGCATAACTAGATAGAACAGACCCCCTTTATTTCTCATTTACAGTGGCTGTTGGGGTGGTGCCTTATATCTATGGGAAGAAGTGTATACATTTGCAGTCCCTCTGGCCCTAGGCCCCTATGTGATCACACCCCTTGCAGCGAAGGACCGGAAGAGTTTAAAGTAAAGTATGTGGACTCAGCTGTGGGGAGAAAGGTAAGTATTGTAAAAATGGTTGTGTAATGGTTGAATATGTCCTTTAGAGCACCATGGTAGCTCCCACAAGTTGCTGTCTCACTGCAAATTACAAGTACACATGAACACTTTGCACTCCATATAAGAGATTGTTGGTGAAACGTTGCATAATGTATCAGTTCTGCATAATAAAGGACAGTGATAGACTTGCTGCAGGAGGGTAATTAAATCCCATTTGCCCAACATTCTAAACCGATATTGGAACACACGGAATTGCACATCTCCTAATTGCATCTCGAGGACGATCGGCACATTACCAAGCAGAAGCCTAGATATCTTATAATTGCAGATGAATTATTTCCTAGGGCACAGTGATTAGTTTTAGCATTTTTACAAATCTGTTGAAGTAGTCACTTCCACTTAGCCATACTAAGGTATATTGAAGGAGTAATGGGATGAGAGACGTATTTGCAGACCGACAGTTCTTTGTATAATTTGAAATTGTTGCTCAGAGTTTCTGAGACGGCGTGTCTCCAGATGATTGAAAACTGCCACTCCCAGCATTCCTCAATAGAGAGGGAAGCCCAGGAATGCTGGGAGCTGTATTTTTCAATCTGGAGGCAATAATAAATATAGGAAAAATAAAATAAGGAAAATATTTCACTACAGCAAGCAGTAACACTTTCAATCTGTCTCCCTCCCACATCTATAAATAAAGATGTGTTAGTAGCTCTGAGGTGTGTGTGCTGCTGTATGCCTTCAATCCAGCACTTCCTACCCATTTAAACCACTCCCCCTTCCATCTGACCAGACTTTTTAATGATGGAAAGCATGCTCAGTAATCACTACTGTATGAGGCAGCACCTGGAAAGCAAATTTCCCACATATTGTCAAACCTCTGCCACCATTCCAGCTACAGCAAAACTGCTCAGAGCCAAAAGTGTATGATAATAATAAGACCCCTAATTGACATCTGAAATGTAAGATTCAGATTGGATATCTAAAGAAATATGGGACAGATCAACAAATAAATGGAACAATGGTGTTTGGGAAGAATGATATTTTCCAGTAATGGTTAGTAAAATCAGTATAGTCTTGTAAACACACTTTAACCGCTGTTGAATTTAACATTTTACCAATACCTTATATTACTTGGCAAGAAATAATTCTGCAGAGCTTGATAATTATCACATTTATGGCTTCATAGAATATTATCCTTTAATATGCTGTTACTAATTCCTAGTTTATTTACTATGATTAACTACAGTCCATGGAATTTCTTTTTCACAATGAAAGGTTGACATTGACATATTTGGAGATAGGCCTAATCTTAATTCAATCTGTTTCAGATGAAACGTTTTATAAGTAAAACTCATTAATGCATTTGGTTAGATAATGTGGAAAGGGATAATTATGAAAACAGCCTTTTCCTTGATTCGAACAAGCAACAAATCCCTAACTTTTATTAGCCTTATCCTCGGGAGACATAATGAATCCGCCATTTCAACATTTTTATGACGGTGACCTCCCTTGGCCCCAACTTGAATTAAAAGTGTCGGAATCATTAGATGGATCCTCCGGGGAGCTGGTAATTCTGTGTCAGTGCAACATGGGATTAAACGTAAAGGTCCCTTTCCACAACTAACCAGAAAGTGGAGCACAATCGACACATTCCATCTGCTGTACGGGTGCGCTGTTTCTTGGCTTGTGATTGTAGAACTAGAGCCCATTGCTGGTGCAGCTAACCATTGAGAATAGAGCAAAATCTGATGTAATAAGATTTAATTTACAGAAAAAATGCAGAACATTTATTGGTTGACCGCAGGGGGAAAAAGGGGAACCCAGACAGCCATACAAAAGAATAGTCCCAACACCAATTACTCCCTTTTCTTTAGAATTAAGACACAGACAACGACTTTTTGGGTGAACAATTGGCCACGGCTTATTTTATTAAATTAACATAATTTGCATAAATTTGCATACTTTTTTGCCTAAATATTCCCCTTAGCATATTTCCACCACTGTACACCCTTGCTTGCCATAAACCATCCTTGTTGTCAACCATCTTAGCCATGGAACTCAGCTTTGAATGCCAACCTCTGTCTAACCAGAGGGCATGTAACGGCTCCATCAATCTCCAGCAAGGGTGTACCCACCAGCCGTGACTCCAACAAACTTTAACAAACATCATAAAAAGGGGTGGGAGGGAGGGATGAGCTGTTTACAGGTCACCAGCATCGGGAATTTGGCACCAGTGACCTCGTGTATCTGCCTTAGATCTCGCTCGCGACCGAGAAGCCAGCAGGGGGAGAAAGGTACCTCCCCCCGCGGTCAGCCGCCCCATCCCCTAATCGCGGCGGGGCTCCCAACCTTACCTTTAACTGGCTAGCAAAATAGGAATGAAAGAGAAAGCTCTTGGGACAAGTCCTGGGGTCCCATACTTGTAAAGTACCCGAGGGTAACCTGATTTAAAATCTATTCGGGGTTAAGTTGGCACACACCTGCAGAGCAGCTCAAGATTCTCATTGGAATCCTGGGAGTTTTTCATTAACAAATGGAGGTTTAGCAAGCCAGTAATTTTTTTTTTTTTATCACAGATAAGGCCAATCTATCTTCCTTTAATCTGAGGTTCTGCCTATATAAAGCCTTATACAATAGTGATTGCTAGATGATTACCCTAAATGGGATTATTCTAAAATCCCCATACAGACAAGCTGCTTGGCAGTAGCAAGTGGTATCAACCTATTCTGTATTAGCTATTAAGAGACCACTTGTGGCCCAGGAAAATGAAGCCCATCTCTCCCCAACATGGTTAAACAATCCAGCAGGATGCATGTATAGACGCTACAAACCGATCGTAGTATCTGCAGATCATATTATTAGATTGGCCGATGAGAAAACATTTTGCAACTGGCCTGATATTCATTAGTCAATCATCAATCCCACGATACCAGGATATCCCATATTGTGCAACCGTGATTGTTGTGTCTATGATCACCATTAGAGTGGCTGACAACAATCCAGTGACCTTCAACCTTTTTTTGCACCATAGACCGGTTCAATTTAAAGATCATTTTGTCAGGGACAATGAATACAATATATTGCATATAGTATACTATACTATACAGATGATCTGTATATGTAGATTCCACTGCTTGGTGGTTGGGGGCCAATGATATATAGAGTATCTGACAGAGTTCATAGATGGAACATTTTGGAAAACCCATTGGTACAATCCCATGGGATCCCCCGAATCTAATCACATAGCTGGTATATTATACCACCTCTCTGTATTACTTGGTTAGTATGAACTTTATTGCTGCTCAGTTCCCCCCACACACAGATAATGGGGTTCAACCTATTCCAACTGTGGCATTTGTGGGTTAAATGAAAATCAATATGTTCATCAGTTTTGCATTAGCAAAGAGCTGGAGAACTGGGTAATACTAGATGTAGGGATGCTGGTGACACTGTAAAATATATATCAAATGAGCTGGATAGATATTATTAACGTAGAAGGTTATTCAATAAACGTTTTTATCGTTAAAAATGTTGCTAATTTTGCCCCAACCAATCAGATGTTAGCTTTCAAATGTTACATAATATCTGGTTGGTTGGGGCAAAATTAGCACCATTTTAAACGATAAGAACTTTAATTGAATCTCCCCGTTTGTATCTTAGGGGTGTCAAATGTGAGAAATGTATATATTTAATTTTTTTTCAGTGATTGGTTTATTATTTTAAATGTTAAATTGTGCAAATAACCCTATTGTTACAGGATGGTGTGGATGCTTGTCCCTTAAGCTAGGTACACACAGTACAGATCAGTGAAAGATGACAGAGAGGATCTGCCATATCCAGACAGTCCCGAGCGTTCTCCCTATGAACATCTTACATCATATGAACATCATAGGGAGAACGCTCGGGACTGTGTGTTTCCATCGGCTGTGCTAGTCTCCTCTATAGGGAGTGTAGCGTGGCCAATGGAAATTTTCGGTCTTTCCCGAACGAGCGACCCGATCGTTCGGCGGCCGCGCGCTCGTTTGGGAAACAAAGGTACACACATAACGATAAAGTCCAGATACCAACGGTATCGGGGCTTTATCGTTAATGTGCGTACCCAGCTTAAGTGCTGCTATCAGGAGGTACAGTAAATACATTGTATTGGGCCTGAGCTGCCAAAGCAGATTTACAGATGTTGGCCCCCTGGCAGGCAGGACATTATTGAATCCTAGGAGGGCAGTTTCTAGACATGTGACCTAGGCACTGAGAGGATGCAGTTTGTTGTTCTTTTTAAATACAGGAATTATTATCAGCCATAGAGCAATAAATAGTTACAAATCTAATTCTCCATATCCTCCCTGTTTGTATACATTATTTACAATATAATCATGTTGGCTGAGTTCAGATTTTTCTGACACTTTATAGTTACACCATGATTACATAGTGGTGATAGGATAATAATTCTGCACTATACTAAATAGGGGCCTGGGTTGTGTACTGGGGGGAAGGGAAGTTTTTTTGTATAGTTGGGGTGAAGGGGCAAATGGTTTCTGTTTGTACTGGGCGGGGGATGGAAAGGAGGCAACTGGCTTCTGGGAACAGAACAAGGGGATGAGTTATAGGCTCTACTCCTAGGGGAGAGGGACCAGCAGTTTAGATAGATTAAATGGGAGGGCTCATTTATAGTATAGTTCTCCTTTAATGTTAGATCAGGTACGGTATTGAGTTTCTTTAAGGATTTTTTTTTCTTGTGACTTTAAATCTACCAAAGATGGAAATTGTTACCAATAGATTCTAGAATCCGATCCTGAGTATGTTGTGTTGTGTCTGTCAACTCGTTCATAAGCAATTACACTGAAATCTTTAAATAACCTTTCTGTGTATCACACTTATTGATAAAGTGTCTCTGGCATCGATCAACTATATTTCATTGTATCAGATCACACAGTTGTCCAGTACATACCCTTCTTCATCCACTGTCCGGATTCTCAGCTCTGCCAGCACTGAAGAAGGATCATTGTGTGTGGCTGCTACATCAGTGGGTATAAACTGTTGTGGTTGGAAAGGAATGTCTGCACTTTGTGGTTGTGGTCGGTGTGGTTGGTGATTAGGCGCCACCTTTTTGCTCAGTGCACAGCTTACTAATTCATAAAGAGGGAGAGATGTTATTAAAGGAGAACTATAGTGCATATAAAGTTTTTTCAAAAGCAGTTAAAATGAAAAGTACCTGGGCCAGGGAGGTAGAATTGGTACCTTCGACCTCCCAATATCATTTTAATGAAAAGCGGCAGCAAGAAGAAAACTTCCTGCCAAGCTTCCTGAGTGCTTCAGCACTATTTTTAATACAGAAAGGCTGATGGCACTAACCTGGCAGACGAAAACTGTACGTGCTGTAGCTCCTCAACAAAACAATATTAGGAGGTAGGAATAATCAATCCCACCTCCCTTCCCCAGACACTTTTTATTATTAAAAAGTTAATTTTTTTACAGAATAGTTGTCCTTTAATAAACGTGGCCCTCTGTAGTTACATGGGCCCTTCTAGGCCGGATCCTAGGTTGCCTTACTAACAGTCTATGCAGGTGCTTGTTATTATATTATCTTTGTATTTAATGTCATCTTTTTTTAGAATGCCACAGTGAACATGTGCATGCATAAAAAACTGTCAATCACTGTAGACATTGAGGTCTAAGGATGATCAAGGTGAGAGGAGACTAACTGAATTAATGCTACATCTAGAAAGTTATCTGTACTTTTAATACATATTTTATAGGGATTATGTCAGGTGTCATATTAGAGCTATCCTCTCAACCAGTGATGTAGCAATCCCTGTGCCCCCCCTCCCCCAGCTATTGTGTGGGGTGGGTGGCAGGGGGAAATTCTGGCCCCTCTTCGCTATTTTACGTTCCACATTTATGTGATCTTTATATTCAAACACCCATGAGCATCTATAATGTAAAATCCCCACTCCTGTATTTCCACGTTGACTTTACTGCATCATCTGAATAATCAGGTGAATTGCTGTGGCCTGAATTTTATTTTCTGCTTAATTTGGCTCTCAGTCTCCTTTAAAAATAACATCCGCCTCTCTCATATATCAGCGATAAACCTGCATTATCTGCCTGTCCTATTTAACTGTGCAGAATGCAAGAACTAACACATCTCCCAACCATATTGATTTGTAATCCAGCATGGGGGGTGAATTCAATTAACTAGATTGTTAGAAATGAATTAATTCATTTCAGTATTTCAGACAGATGGATGAAAATGAGAATAATTTAATTGTACATATCTCCATGTGAAATTTACTGAATAGGCCCATTTAATTCCATTTTCTGCAACATTTAACTAGGTAGAACATGTACACCTCCTAACATGGATTTGTATCAAGTCATTTTTAGTTAAGCGAGGCTCACATAGATTTTGAGAGTGGGCTGGGCCACACCACCGCGCTTCAACGTGGAATCCAATTGGTTTGGCCACACTAGGTGCGTTGGTGTACATTGTGCTGCATCGTTCAGTAATAAGCGATTTCGCGTGTGGTACTGTCCACTCTAATGTGGCCTCACCCTCACTGTTACTGCTGCTTCTTGGAAAGGGTTGAAACAAACAAGTAGAAACTTCAGAGCTGGATCAAATAGCCAATCAGAGCATTAGATCAGAAAGAAAATGATTGACATAGATTTGTTGTACCAATGTGGTGTAAAGCACAGGGCATGTTGCACACACAGTAAAATCACCAAATTTCCCAGTGTGTGCTGTATATACCATGACACCAATGAAGTGAATGGATTTCATGCAGCATGTCTCCCAGCAATAAGGTTATAGCAGTCACACCATTGGTTAAAATCAACGTATCCTTTTATAATCTGGTAGTGTTTTAAATCTCTCACATTCTTTTTGCGACTCCATTCTACTGCATAGCGTCTTATGAATAATGTATACGATTGTACCTTGTAATGAACTACCTTACATTCCTGCGTTCCCTATACATTCCTGGTCGTGTCCTTCCTTCTTTTCTCAATCCACTTTCTTTTACCACATTCTGAGGTTATATTTGGCTGTTTTGCAAATTTGACTGATGCTAAAACCCCAAATGCTGCTTCCTATTCCCTGAGAGCGTCTTTCCAAAGCAACATCCCTCCATAACTCACACTGGGGTCTTTTATTTACCTGCTGGAAATCTACAGAAGATTTCTTGCCCCTTTAGTTTTGGGCTGGGTACACACATAGGGATTTTTGTCCCAACCGAGCATTAGCGATCGCTTGGCCAGGCCAAATCACTGCCAATCACAACAACAGATGCTGCGGCCGACAGTTTATGTGACTGATCATGCGGTTCCCTATCTGCCGTGATTCACCAGCATTCACCAGACATTGGTTGCGGCTGTGGCCGAAACAAGCATAGATTTTTTTGGCCCAACTGATACCTGGAAGAATCGGCCTATTAGGCTGAAAAATCTGTCCGTGTGTATCCAGCCTTAATCATATCTGCACTGTACTACTCTGACAGGCTGACAGGGTTATTCAATAAAACTTAAAATGGTGCTAATTTTGCCCCAACCAATCAGATGTTAGCTTTCAAATGTTAAGTAATATTTGATTGGTTAGGGCAAAATTAACCTTTTTATTGAACTTTTATTGAATCTCCCTGTATATTTTGGTTACAATTTCATGCATCCCCACAGGCCTTTGCCTCTGCCTTAGAAGAACCAATGGGATTTAGCTAATATCTGCAGTGTGTAGAAGCCAAAAACAACCGACCATATTGGCAGCAAACGTCCATGGTCGGCATTACGGTTGGTCAGGAATAACGGAAAATTTCTGTCTGCCAGTTTTGGCTCCCTTTACCTTAAAGAGAGCTGATACAATCGTCCCATGTATGGCCGATGGCTGATCGATCCCCATACCATGTATAAGTTTCAGGTCGGATCCACGTGTATGATTCCCATTGCAATGTGTTGACAGGTAACAATGTGATCTGTTGGTAACATTGGGAATAGCATGTGTATGGCCATCGTAACTGTCACTTTGGTTCTAGATTTAAAATTGAGCAGTTTTCTCTGTTTTCTTGGGTGAATGGGTGTGCGCCCTGGGGGATTCCCCTGTAACCCTATGGGCCAGTCCGACACTGAATCTATCAATATCCTAGTATAGAGAACCATACCCAACACTGCTCCATCTAAATGAACTGTCAGGCCACTGAGACCACCATTTGTATTAGTGATCATGGTTTCTTACATGGTAGTCTTCAGTACTTGATCATATATTTGGCATAGACCAATGTCTTTCTGTGTCTGCCTGCCATACACAGGGGAAGAAATCTCATTTCTGGAACAGCCTTTGTTCACAGCCAATCCGGTGAGCTATATCCCATTCTACCCCTCCATTTTCAGGCTTGTTTTGCTGTTTGCAGTCATAAACAAGCAGCAGCCAGACCATCATAGGATTGTCATGCCTACTTGTGTTCAATAAATATTTCACAGAGCCAACTGCTGTGCAAACAGAAAAAACAGCACGACAACTGCCTTAAACCTAATTCTTACTTCCATCTTAAATAAATCATACAGTATGGCAGATTCATTCATAAATTAGCAGACAAAGAAGCTTTCTTGGTGCATAATAACTCAAGCCCACATGTTCCCTTGACCTGTTGTAGGGAAAAATAAAACGTACAGTTTACAATTTTAAGAATCCTCTTCCCCTTTAAGAATCCATTAATCCCCCAGTAAATGAAGCAGGTAAGTCCCCCCCAAACCGGGATCTGTAAGGAGCTCTTTAGGGAATGAATTGAGCACACAAGACACAGTTGGATACGGAGGTAATCGTTGCATTTGTTGGTTTAATTCACTCTGCTGCTTAACGACCATGATCTTGTGAATTAAAAACAATATGTACTTTGCACGAATATCTTTCTGGGTTAATCCCCCAGCTGAATCTTCAGTGCTCACTGTGAGACATTTGATTTTGTTTCTCCCATTTAACTTCTCCAAACTTTGTAAATCTAATATTCACACCAACTTTGCTCCCAAGAGACTACCCAGTATCATATCTAGCAAAGCTCTCCTGACCTTCCCTTAAAAGGATCCAATATCATCAATTTTCCCAGATGACAGTGGTCGCCTCATTCAAGCATCCAAGGCTTTCAGATCCCTTTTGTTTATTACTTGGTATATTTCGAGGTATAATTTGTCATTCATTTCACTAAACCAGCTCCTGTATCCAATCTTTCAATCACATTCTCCACCCCGACGCCACGGTTGGAATGCCAAGCTCATCAAAAATGCCAAATTCCGGGATAAACAATATGTTAAAAAAAAAGTAGTATGTTCTATTTATGCCTCGATGCAGGACTTAACGCATTGTCGCTGGCGCACATCGCCATATTTATTGTGTTAAGTCCTGTATTATGGCGAAAAGAGAAAATGGCGATCTTGGTAAGACCGGAAATCACAGATCATATTAGAGTAAACGCTGGAAAATAGCATAACACCCCCTGGACCCTTATTAGTATTTAGAAAGACTGCACAATGAATACATTCGGAGAACCCACTGCCTGGCTAGATATATGGGCACTAATGCGTTTTGCCACCTCAGACCTGGTGATTTTAAATGGGCGAATTTAACACAAGGAAACACTTAACATTGTTTAATAAATACGATCGAGCGGAGATAAGCGAAATGGGGATTGCGGCAGAAATCTTTTTTCACCTACGGTTATCGTTAAGTCCAAATTTGAAAATGGCGATGTTAGCGGCGGTGAAAAGTTAACAGACCCATATAAATATGCCCCTTTGGCCACGGAGGCATCTGATTTATAGAGTGAATAAGGTATCCACCTATTGAAGTAATCAGAATATCAGACGTTACCTCGTTAGGACACAAGGTTGCAGGCCAAGTGCTTTATACACAGGCCACGTGTATTTATTTCATGTCAGTGAGTTTCAATACATTCTGTTGATTCTGTAAAATGAAATGTGTGTTGGCAGGGATACGGTAGTGTATTGACAGCCTCCACTAAATCATTACATATATAATTAAATAGATTGGTAATTAATGGCATTAACCCAATAAAGAACACAGTGAAGTTTTAGTTTATTCGTTTATATTGTGACAAATAGGAACCACCACACAAAAATCCAGCTATGCGCATTGAAGATGAAGTTTGTCCACTGGCTCACACATGCTCATTGTGCTTAACCCAGAGAGCAATACACAAGCTGCCCAATGATCTGACTTGTAGCTAATTCAAATTCAAAGGGGAGAGGAAGGTAGAAGTGTTGCTGTAGGAAATTGGGATTAATTTAAATCTAATGACAATGATTTTAATGTGTTACATCGTTATTTTCGATTAAATAATATAAACTACTTTAAGTTTAACTCCTCCATGCAAAACCCAGCATTCTCAACCCAACAAAAGGTACAGCTTCCTCCATCCACCCTGAACTGGTCCAGGCCCCTCAACAAACCAAGCTGAACAGACACAACCAGTCACCAGCTGTAACCTTTGATATTCTGCCTGTCCTTTAAGACATCTAAGCCTCCTTTTAAAGGGCATACCAACCCTCAACTTATAAACAAGTAAACCATGCCCAAACCCCAAAAATATAATACACCCCATAGTATTTATTTATCTTCCAGGTAGAGCTTGTCAGTCATGGTCGTGACAGATCATGTCACACCCACTAACTGGAGGGTCGTGACAGATGATGTTACACCCACTAACTGGAGGGTCGTGACAGATGATGTCACACCCAGTAACTGGAGGGTCTACCCAGGGATTCCGTGCACAGTTTTTAAAGGCAAACATTTGAGCTAAAAACTTCTCATAGAACAGTCAACGAGGTAAAAAAAAAAAAAAACTGTTAGTCGCCTTTCAGATAAATGGATAACCTGTGGGTTTGCGTAATATAAATAATACTTTTTCCCCACTAAGCTAAAATAGCTCATTAGACTTGCTCACTTCAAGGTTAGGGGACTATGAGGTCATGTGGGGAGTCCCTGTGTCCTGATTGGTGTTTGTAACAATTTGCAAAATGTTTAATAAAAATCTAAGTAAACTACGCCCACTAAATATCCAGCCAGTCTGCTAACTACAGCCCTGTATCCTTGATAAAGCATCTCATAAAAAACTAAAGTGCCAGAATATGTGCTATTTATTACCTGCAGTTCTTGTCAGCAACTGGGAGAAGCAATTTTCCTAAAAGTTAAGTGTTTGAGCTCCTGCTGCTAATTTGTTAGCCTATTGACTTTGCATAGTAAAGAAATTCACTAATATGAGGAAATCCCTTCTCAAAATCATGATGATTGTAAAATTACAAGATGACTCCACATCTAAACTAATACTTCCCTATGATAAACATATATACATTTACTTGTATACAGTGTCTACACTGGTCGATATTTCAACCCAATCAATCTTATGGCTGAAATTTCAGTTGATCTGGCCAGAATATTGTAACTAACTGTTTTATGACCATTTTATTAAAAGAATGGATCAGACGTGGCATAGATTTCTCACCCGATTCTATGATTTTGATTGGGCCACATAACTGATCACGCCAAAATATCAGCAGTAGGACTTATTTTACCGATCTACCAATTGGTAGCCTGTTTAAAGGGAATTTTGTCCAGTGTGGTCATTTCCTGCAACTCTACAAAAAGGGTGCAGAGCCAATTTGCCGAACTCATCCAAAGTTTAGAAATTAATTATTCTGGGGACACTAGAGTTAGAGATAACAAAGAATAGGGGATAAAGTTTTACACTTCTGTTCAGTTAGGCCTAGGCCACATTAGGCCGTTTTAACATGCAATAGTGCGCTTAGTGCGGCTTGAAGATGGATAGACTCTGCATTGCTCTGTGACATGCAGTTAATATTTTTTAGTTTTAGTTCTCCTTTAAACACAATGTTCATATTACTTTGAACCCTTAGTTATTCCGTGCAAGTCAAGGAACACAAATTGTGGATTTGCCACGTATCCTTTCTGGCATCATCTGACATCACAGTCTCATATGTTTGCCAGCCTGCAGCTTAACAATATGCCAAACACGTTGGCAGAAACAGTGTCAGTTTTATATCTGGAAAGGATAATAACAATCTGTCTCCTGCAGGAGACTTTAAAGCTAATATTCATAAATGGAATCTGGTCTGTTTTTGGTTCTTCCCCCCTAGGATCCGATACTTAAATATAAATTCAGCACTAGTTTGCAAGAGGATCTCTCATTGTAGATTGTTTAGATTAAACCTACACACACGTATAGTATAGTATGTGAGGTTGAATAAAGACATATGTCCATCCAGTCCAACCCATCTAGCAATATCCTCATTTCCTGCCTAACTGTTGATCCAGAGGAAGGCAAAAAACCCTACGTTTTTATTTTGTTGGTTTTATTTTGATCTATCACGCTTTCTTTTTTTCCTAAAGCCAAGGAGGCTTTCTCAAGTTTTATTTATTATTGTCACCCAGAATAATATAGATTTAGGGCCACACCAGCGCGATTTCTCACACGCTATCGATCGTGCTTGGATCCGTTAACATGTAAGTATGGCAGCACAGCGCATGGAGGACCACATTGCATGCTCTGCACTGGGATCTGTTTTCAAAGAGCATGCGATTACCATTTTGTTGCATGCTACCTGATTGCGCACTATTGCACAGATTGCAGCGGAAACGGACAGTAACATGTGTGAAATGCTTTAGCTTAAACATTGAAAATGGATCACTATAGTGTCCCTTTAAGAACTTCTCTGCACGCTTACAGTGCATTGAGTTTTTGGCTATGTTTAGGGCCAGGTGGCCTACTCTTTTATGACCTTTCAATGTAGGTACATTGGCACAGATCAATGCAGACAACATCTCTATTATTTGTGGTATAAATTAACTATGAGACTCTGACATCTGTGGTGACATCATGAGATGCTCACCAGCAAACCCGTTCCTCATTACATTATACCAAGCAGCTATGTCACAGCCATTGTAGGGAAACTAGAGGACATTATTGAGAAGATAAAGAGGATTAGGAAAATCAGGAACAATTTAATAGCATGGACAAGATAATGCAGAATTAAAAGGCTGCTTTATAATAATTAGCAAAAAACAAGTTTTAAAGACATAATTATAATTAATTCTTTAATATTTCAATTATATCAATATAACTAAATTATAAATGAAGGTATAGAATCTCTTTAATTAGATAATTAGTGGTAACTAAATCATCTCAATACACTATCAATTATTTTGTGTTATAAAATAGAAATGCAATAGGATAATTCTTCCTGATTTTACTCTGTATTTAACTTGCATAAATACTAGACATTCCACAAAAATAACTTTGAGAGTGTAGCGATTGGCATCCAATGGAAATTCAGAATATGGTGATGTCATCGGGACAAATCAACATCCTAATACCTCATGGATTAAAGTCAACATAAAGACCAACAAAGCATTATTTGATTATTGTTTTGTTGACCACTCAATGCATCCTCTGTAGGTATGAAGCTTTATGTGGTGGGTAGCAACATTCGCCATTTAAATAAACAAGTGCACAGAACATTAAAGCTAACAAGGATGGAAAGCTCCATTTGCTTTTAGTAAATAAGGGTCATTGCACTAAAGGTTCAACTAACCAAGCATTAACCCTTTACTGGCCTGCAATCCACTGACTGAGTGATGACTGATGTTAAGAGTATAGTTCTGCCTTATACCCATAAATACATGGTAGTCTATAATGTACTTCTTAGAAATGGCCAACTGAGTCTAGAATATGGAAGGCTTTGTAAGAAGATTTACATCCCTGACAGTATTGCAATATTAGTAGATATATCCCTTTCAGCTATGAATGGGCAAGAAAACCTTGGGAGATCCTCTGATCAACATGGTGTCCTCCTGTCTTCCATGATGGGGATGAGCGTGTATGTAGTTAGAGACAGTATTGAGACCTGGCACTTGTTCATGGCAGTTATTCAGATCGCACAGTGCAGCTGGGCATTCTGCTGCACTTACCAAATGAAGACAAGGAAAACCCTTTTCAAATATAGATACAGACATTGTGTAGTAACACTGGATGAATTCAAAGGGAGTCACAGAACCAATTAGATATTTTATCTGGCACTAAACCAATCATAATAAATTTCTGATTGGTTGATAAGAATTACAGGCAAATCTGCAGCACATTAATGCATAAATAGATGTACATATTGTAGATATCTAGGTCAATGTATAATAACACACATAGTACTAGAATTGTGTGTATAGTAACAGGCATCTCTATTTTGATGCCTTTTTTGTATTTTATATATATATATTTATATATATATTTTTTTTTAATGATAATGTTAAGAAATATTAAACAACTATTTGCATCAAGACAAGTAAATCTGTGTGGCCACATTATGCAGGCTATTTAATAATATTTAAAATGCATACAAGATGTACTTTCTGTAGGTGCTAAAGGGGAACAAGGGTCTGAAATCAACCTACTTCATATATTAGCTGGTCGAGGACCTAAAATGATAGTTCCTCCCCTCTGGGTTACACGCAGTAATGATAATGCGCCAATAAAAATGTGGATGACTAATTAAAGCACGTTTTTGGCATACTATATGGTGTAGTTGAACTACCGGGATCTCCACCTCTTCCTAGTTTTTACCTTGTTGGCACTTTATCGTTAATGTGTGTATCACATTTTCCGAACAATCACGGAGGCCGATCACGGTTGTTTGGAAATACCCCAAAATTTACCTCGCCCGCGGTCGGCTCCTTGTACAAAAGTATTGTCGACCATGGTCATGGGAAACACTCAGCCCGGAGCACTCACCCTATTTTGTGTATATCCTGTGTATATAATGTGTACATGCTGTGTATATAATGTGTATATGCTGTGTATATAATGTGTATATGCTGTGTATATAATGTGTATATGTTGTGTATATGCTGTGTAATAATAATGTATAGGCTGTGACTATAATGTTGTATATGTTGTGTATATAACTGTGTTATATATATATGTGTATATGTTGTATATAAAGTGTATATGCTGTGTATATAATGTGATATTTTGTGTATATAATGTGTATATAATATGTATATGCTGTGGTATATAGTTTGGGTATATGTTGGATATAATGTTGTTATGTTGTGTATATAAATATGTATATAATGTGTATATCTTGGTATATGTCGTGTATATGTGTTATATAATGTATGTATATGAATGTGTATACGATGTGTATATGCTGTGTCTATGTGATGCTGTGTATATAGATGTGTATGAAGTGAGTGTAATACTGCTGTGTATATGCGTGTAATAATGTGTATATAGTGTAATAAGCTGTGTTTATTCGTGTATATAATGTGTATATGCTGTGTAATTAGTGTATAGTTTGGACATGCTGTGTATATAAGTGTGTATAGTGCTTGTGTCATATATGTGTGTATATGCTGTGTATAGAGGCTGTGTATAGGGGTGTGTAGAGGCTGGGGTAGTAGAAGGGTAGTAATGGCGTGTAGTAGTACTGTGTATATGTGTGGTGGGTAAGGTTATGTGGTATATGCTGTGTGGTATAGTGTATGTATAGAGCTGGGTATATGAAGTGTTATGGTGGTGTGTCTGTGTGGGGTATAGGTGCGTTATAGTATGTTGTATATGGGTATAGGGGTGGTGTAGTAGTGCGGGTGGTAGATATAATGTGATATGGGATATATAATGGTGTATATGCTGTGTATATGGTGTAGTATCGGTAATGTGTTTCATAATGTGTTTGTGTCTATGGTATATGCGTGTATATACTGTGTAATCATGTGTTACGTGGTATACTGCTGTGTTAAATGTGTATATGCTGTTTGTATATGTTGTATATAATCTGTGGGGATATAATGTGTATATAATGTGTATATGTTTGTGTATATGTGTGTAATGTTATGGTGTATATTTGTGTATATATGTGTATATGCTGTGTATAGCTGTGTATATGTTTGTATAGATAATGTGTATATGCTGTGTATATGTGTTGTATAAATGTGTATTAATGTGTTATGCTGTGTTATAATGTGTATATGCTGTGTATATAATTGTGTATATGTGTGTATATGCTGTGATATAATGTGGTAATATGCTTTGTATGTAGTAATGTGTATATGCTGTGTATATTGTTATATGTTTGTGATATGTGTTGTATAGTGTGTTTATAATGTGTATATATGTGTATGCTGTGTATATATGTGTATATAATTGTGTATATGTGTGCTGTGTTATATGCTGTGTATATAATGGTATATGGCTTTGTATATAATGTGTATATGCTGTGTATATGCTTTTTATATAATGTGTATATGCTGTGTATATGCTGTGTATATACTGTGTATTGCTGTGTTATAATGTGTATATGCTGGTATAGGGAGAACGCTCGGAACTGTGTGTTCCCTGATATTTGAAAATGTGTGTACCCTCTTTAGCCCCACTCCTGTGTTGGCAAACCAGAAGATGGCCGCCTATGCAAGCACATCTTCCTATGTTGGTGGCTTACTATAGTAAGACTTAGTGAAGGTGTTGGGCCCCTTCAGGGAAGCTGGGGGGCCACATTTTGTATAGTCATCGGAGTGATTATTTTTTAATAACTATTATACTATGTACCCTCTTATCTAACTCTCTGATTGGTTTATATAACAGTGTTTGTCTTTCTAAAGCTGGTACACACATGCCAGATCTTTGAAAGATGACACACAGTCCCGAGCGTTCTCTCTATACACAGCATATACACATTATATACACAGCATATACACAGCATATACACAGCATATACACAGCAATACACATTACATACACAGCATATACACATTACATACACAGCATAAATACTCATCATATACACATCATATACCATTACATACACAGCATATACACAGCATATACTCCATTATATACACAGCAATACACATTACACAAATGCCCATTATATACACAGCATATACACATTATATACACAGCATATACACAGCATATATACACAGCATATACCACATTACATACACAGCATATACACATACACATCATATACTCATTATATACACAGCATATACACTTATATACCACCTATACACTTTATATACACAGCATATACTCATTATATACACAGCAATACACGCATATACACTTTAATACACAGCCTATACACATTAATACACAGCATATACACATTATATACACAGCATATACACATTATATCCACATCATACACTTATACAAGCATACACTATATACAGCATATACTCATTATATACACAGCATATACTCATTATATACACAGCATTACACATTATATACACAGCCTATCACTCATTATATACACAGCCTATACTCATTATATACACAGCATACACATTAATACACAGCATATACACTTTATATAATACACAGCATATACTCATTATATACACAGCATATACTCATTATATACACAGCATATACACATTATATACACAGCATATACTCATTATATACACAGCATATACAAATTATATACACAGCATATACACTTTATATACACAGCATATACACTTTATATACACAGCAATATCTCACTTATATACACAGCATATACCCTTACTACACAGCATATACACATTACATACACAGCTATACACATTACATACACAGCATATCACACATTATATACACAGCATATACACATTATATACACACATATACACTTTATATACACAGCAATATACACATTATATACACAGCATATACTCATTATACACAGCATATACACATTATATACACAGCATACACATATACAGCATGTACCTTTAATATACACAGCATATACACATTATATACACAGCATATACTCATTATATACACAGCATATACACATTATATACACAGCTATACACATTATATACACATATATAATGTGTACACATTATAACACAGCATATACACAATTAATACACTCATATATGAGAGCATATACTCATTATATACACAACATTACACATTATATACACAGCATATACATATTATATACACAACATATAACCATTATATACACATTATACACACAGCATATACTTATTACATACACAGCATATACTCATTATATACACAGCATATACTCATTATATACACAGCATATACACTAATATACACACAATACCATATACACAATATACATTTATATCACACATATACTATTATACACACCATATCGCTTATATACACAGCATATACAAATTAAATACACATTATACAACACATATACTCATTTATACACATTATAACACATTATATACACAGCATATACACAGGATATACACTTTTATACACAGCATATACACATTATATACACAAGCAATACACATTATCAACCAGCATATACACAGGATATACACATTATATAGAGATTATATACACAGCATATACACTTTATATACACAGCATATACCTATTATATACACAACACATACACATTATATACACAATATACAACAGCATATATGAAGAGCATATACTCATTATATACACAACATATACACATTATATACACAGCATATACATATTTATATACACAACATATACCATTATATACACAACATATACACATTATATACACATTATACACACAGCATATACTTATTATACCAGCATATACACACATATACTCATTATATACACAGCATATACACATTAATACACATCATGTATACATCATATACACAACATATACACATATATAACACAGCATATACACATTATATACACATCATATACTCATTATATACACAGCATATAACACATATATCATAGCATATACCTTATTACACGCAATATACACTTTATATACACAACATATACATATATATCCACCATATACACATTATATACACAGCATATACAAATTATATCACATTATACACACAGCATATACTCATTTATACACAGCATATACACATCTATACACAGAATATACACACGCATATACACAGCATATACACAGGATATACACATTATATACACAGCATATCACAGATATACACATTATATACACAGCTATACACAATTACAACAATTATACACACATATCCACATATATACACAGATATACACATTATATACACAGCATATACACAGTATAACACTTATATACACGATATACACATTATATACCAACACAATATACACATATATACGCATTATATACACAACATATCCACATTAATACACAGCATATACACAGGATATACACATTATATAACATTATATACACAGCATATACACATAATATACACACCATATACACAGGATATACACATTATATACACATTATTACACATTTATATACACAGGATATACACATTATATACACAACATATACACATTACATACACATTATATACACAGCATATACACCTTATATACACAGCATATACCCTTATATACACCGCTATCCACAGATATACCACATTTATAGACATTATATACACAGCATATACCATTATAATACACACATAATACACAGGATATACACAATTAATACCACTTATATACCACAGGATATACACATTTACACAGCATAGGGAAAACGTTGGACTGTGTGTTTCCCACAACTGCAGCCGACTCCTTATACTTTAGTACAGGGAGACAACTGTGGGCGAGGAAATCTCCCGGTATTGATACGGTGAAAGTTCATCGGCCTCACAACCATTGGAAATGCGCTACACACATTTCAACCCGCTGGATCCTACGGTATCGGCACTTTATCGTTACTGTGTTCCCACCTAAATTCACTGAGCTTCTAAGCTGGATCAGAAGATAACGGGAAAGATCTTAGGGAAGACTTTGAATTGATTGCTCTGTATACACGGTTACAGTCACTGGGTATCTAGCGTGTTCCCCAAGCCCAATCCACCATGTCCTACATGCTATTCTCTTTCTAATATTATTCCCTGTGTGAATGTTTATCTGGGAGAAAATGAATTACTTTTAGGATAGATGAGGATTTAAAGGAGAAATGTACGTTTTGTCCTACGTGCCTGTCTTCAATGAAATTGTCCCACGCAGCTAAATATAAATTCACCGATAGAAACTTTGCAGAATAGCCAAACAGGATAAGGGCCTTTCACATTAACCCTGCCTGGTGTGAAGGTAGCAGTGAGTTTGACCTTCACACTGAGGGTCCATTTCTTATTGCCTTAGGTGGCCAGATCACTATACCCCCCAAACCTCACCAGGATGAAGACCTAAACTGATAAATCCTCACCCCTAGCTAATTACCCTTGGTCAGCTGGCTTGCGTGGTCTACTCCAGCTCTGGACCCTCCCTCCATCAGCAAGGGACTTTCTGTACAGAAAGTCATCTTCCATTTGGCCAGGTCCTGGACTGAAGAAGGGGATGATTTGCACCGGCTAGTGAAAAGATAATAAATAACTCAGGGGTAAGGACCTAGCGGTTCAGCTCCCTATCCTGTGTACTATAAAAAGGTATCGTCACCTAAAGTATAAGCACCATTGTATACAAATATGAGTACATTTCAAAAGCCAATCTGGACCGTCAGAGGAACAGTGGAGGATCAAGATTGCAGGTAAGTTCTTTGTCTTTGCTCCAGTTACTGCAGATGACATAGCTCCTTAACCTCCCATTCCTCAGTTAAAGGAATAGTTCACCTCAAAGAGTGAACTATTCCTTTAATATATTGGCTCCTGCTCAGTTGATTGAAGAACGGGAGGTAAGGCATAGCTCTTGAACCTCCCAGGCCTCAATTAATAATTAAGGAAAGTTCACTTTTCAAGAGGAGATATCCTTTTTAGGCTGAGGCCACACTGTAGCTTACGAGCGATCTGGAAACGGGCACGCAAACAAGTCATTAATGTGCGCAATTGTGCATGCGTTTCTGGTGCACGAGTGCGCTTTGTTGTGTGAACGCGAAATCCAACGCATGCAATTGCACAATCGCATGTGCTCGAATAATGGATCCCATGCGCAGTGCATGGCACGCATGGCATCGCACAGGTGTGGCCACCACAATTGGACCACACTAGTGTGGCCTAGCCCTTAATTGTAAGAAAAGGGAAGAGTAGAAGGGGATTATAAGGGCTAGGCCACCCTTCTGCAAGTTTAAGCTCAGAATGCGCTCAGATCACTTTTAAAAGAGCACAATAGTGTGACCCAATTGATTGGCCACACCCTGCGCATGTGAATAGCTTCATTTTTTGCACAATCGCATTTGCTCTGATTGCAGCGTACTTGACCACCAAAACACACTTCCAATCGCACAAAACGCGTTTAGTGTGACCCCACACCTTACTGTCCTTTAAATATTGCCTTACTCTACTCCTGGACCCTGACCAAACATTCAGGGAGATTCAATAACAGTTCTTCTTATCTTAAAAATGGTGCTAATTTTGCCCCAACCAATCAGATGTTAGCTTTCAAATGTTAAATAGATCTGATTGGTTGGGGCAAAATTAGCACCATTTTTACAATAAGAACTTTTATTGAATCCCCTGATTATATCAACTGTACGCTAGTAGGTAGCCAGTATGGAAAGGGATCTACAAGTGTTTACAAGGACAAGTAACAGAAGATAGGCTTAAAATAGATTCATTGGGCTTGAGGACGATTCACACATGCATTCCATTCTAGTACACATACGGTATACACGTATAGCGGATGACTAACCCAAGGCCAGGTCTGCATTCTAGTAGTGGTGTAGGATTGATTCTCACGTGAATTCCTTCGAGAATTTATATGTAAGTCATGTAAGCTGCTTAGTGGCTGCTTCACCCGGTGTATCCAAACCCAAAGAAAATCTTAACTGCAGTGCTATTGGCATCCACAATATGCTACTGACTTTATCTGCTGCAAAAGCAGCTGGAGCTATTCGTTTGCAAGCACGTGCACAGCCTTACCATTAGACAAAATGGATACATGACAGCTAAACAGACGCTATGGATACAATTCATAAACAGATGATAAAGGTACAAAACAGCTGAGAACGGAAGCAACTTTGGTTCTTTGCTGTTGCGATCCACATTCCACATTCCCACATGCTCAGCTAGCCACAGACCGCTTATATATATATATATTTTCTGACTGAGTTGGATGAACCTTATTATTTCAAGGTAACATAACATTTCAGAATTCATTACCACTATAGCACTTCATCAAATCCCTGGTGTACTTAAAACATATCCTGTCAGCTGCCACCAATGAGTGGAATTTACAGTCCTTAATAATCCTCCGCCTGCGTACGAGACAACGCTGCGGCAGATGGGAGTCAGTTTCCCCTAAGGGGCTTTATTCCTTCAAAGACATATATAAATACTAGGGTTTGTTTTGTTTTGTTTAAGTTGTGTGTTTGTATATCGTCTCCTATCGTCTCTATTATTGTTAGGCAGTGTACACACTGGCCAATTTTGACCCAATATTCCCTTTGTCTTGGGAAACTGATTGAAAAACTTGAATAGTTGCGTTGCCTATTGAAACAATGCAATGTAAGTCCATTGACATCAATTGGAAAGTCATGATAACATTTTGACCAGATTGACTGAACTATATCAATGATATTTTGTACAGGGCCACATCTACCATTAGGCAGAGTGAGACACTTGTCTCAGGCAGCACCCCTGCATTGAACAAGAAAGGCGGCAGATCGGCAGCGGTGGGGGAAAACATTTTTTTTCCTTGACGGGTCCAATTTTCCTCCTAGTACCAGATATGTAGTTAGTAGGCAAGCCTATGTTAGACTAAATCAGTTAGTTAGGGGGCCCTGCTGAAAGAGTCTACCTTGATGTGGTGGCAGCTTAAAAATCTTTTGACCAAAATCTTTTATACTCAGAGCGTATGGAATTTCTAATTTACTGTAACAGTTGTACAAACATGTATAGCACAGGCTATAAAATAAGTGGATTTGAGCAACGAAAACCTGAAAGTGATATGGTAGTGGCAACCCAAGCTGTTTGAGAAAGGGATGTAATATCTCTTTCTAGTAATTTACATTATTGCTAATTGACTGTCTGAGGAACTGTTTAAAAACCTATGTAATAGGAAGTTCAAATTTGAAAACTTTAACCACGTCCATCCACAAAGCCATGGCCACTTTAAAATGGTGGCGCCATGCGAAAGAGCGGAAATAAATGTTTGGCTCAGGAAGCAAAAACCCTGGAAGTGCCCTACTTGTGTACGCTGCTTTACTGATGTCAAATAGCAGGATCAGAGCAGGATCATCCACAAGGGAACCCTAGGCACCTGCCTAGGGCCCAGGAAAACTTCTGGGCCCACTTCAGACGCAGTAACAATATTAACAATATTAAGTCTATACAAATATGTAGCAAAAAAAGGGGCCCTAAATGATGATGCCCTGTCTAGGGCCCCATATGATCATAATCCGTCTCTGACAGGATCCACGAGGCAACCTAAGTTTCTCGCCCGGAAACTTGGGAGGGCAGGCTACTAAATACGCTTTTAGGTGCATGCAATCACCAGTTTTGGTGCGTATCACAGTGGTTCTATTTCGGAAGCATGCACGATGCTTTGGCGATTGTGTGTTTCTTCTGTGCTCCCTAGTGATGTAACTAGGAATCACTGAGCCCCCTGCAAAACTATATTAGGCCCCTATCCGTGCTGCATCCACAGTGGTTTTCTAAGAGGAGTCTATATATGTCAAAGGAAAAATAAGATGGGGCTAACTTTGGCTCCCGGGCCCCCTGAAGTTGCTCCCCTGCTCCCAGGTATTTACGCCCCTGGTAAAGGCCTTAGCCTCACTGTTCTGACCCTTAAGAAGACAGGAAGGTAGGAATACTTGCTCCAACCTCCCCCAAAATACCAGAATACATTGACTTTAATTACATTAAAGTCAATGTTGGAACCCCCCCCCCCATATTTAAATGGACTAGAACTCGAACTGGAACCCGAGTTTGAGCCGAACTATTCGAATTCGAACGAATTCGACTTCTTGTAACTATTTTTCCGAAAAATGTATATAATGTGTATATGCTGTGTATATAATGTGTATATGTTGTGTACATGCTGTGTATATAATGTGTATATGCTGTGTATATAATGTGTATATGCTGTGTATATAATGTGTATATGTTGTGTATATGCTGTGTATATAATGTGTATATGCTGTGTATATAATGTGTATATGTTGTGTATATAATGTGTATATGCTGTGTATATAATGTGTATATGCTGTGTATGTACAGCATATACACATCATATACACAGAATATACACAGCATATACACAGCATATACACAGGATATACACATTATGTACACAGCATATACACAGGATATACACATTATATACACAGCATATACACAGGATATACACATTATATACACAGCATATACACATTATATACACAGGATATACACATTATATACACAGCATATACACAGTATATACACATTATATACACAGCATATACACATTATATACACAGGATATACACAGCATATACGCATTATATACACAACATATACACATTATATACACAGCATATACACAGGATATACACATTATATAGACATTATATACACAGCATATACACATTATATATACACACCATATACACAGGATATACACATTATATACACATTATATACACATTATATACACAGGATATACACATTATATACACAGCATATACACATTACATACACATTATATACACAGCATATACACATTATATACACAGCATATACACTTTATATACACAGCATATACACAGGATATACACATTATATAGACATTATATACACAGCATATACACATTATATATACACAGCATATACACAGGATATACACATTATATACACATTATATACACAGGATATACACATTATATACACAGCATAGGGAAAACGTTCGGGACTGTGTGTTTCCCACAACTGCAGCCGACTCCTTATACTTTAGTACAGGGAGACAACTGTGGGCGAGGGAAATCTCCCGGTATTGATGACGGTGAAAGTTCATCGGCCTCACAACCATTTGGAAAATGCGCTACACACATTATCAACCCGCTGGATCCTACGGTATCGGCACTTTATCGTTACTGTGTGTTCCCACCTAAAATTCACTGGAGCTTCTAAGCTGGATCAGAAGATAACGGGAAAGATCATTAGGGAAGACTTTGAATTGATTGCTCTGTATACACGGTTACAGTCACTGGGTATCTAGCGTGTTCCCCAAGCCCAATCCACCATGTCCTACATGCTATTTCTCTTTCTAATATTATTCCCTGTGGTGAATGTTTATCTGGGAGAAAAATGAATTACTTTTAGGATAAGAATGAGGATTTAAAGGAGAAATGTACGTTTTGTCCTACAGTGCCTGTCTTCAATGAAATTGTCCAGGCAGCTAAATATAAATTCACCGATAGGAACTTTGCAGAATAGCCAAACAGGATAAAGGGCCTTTCACATTAACCCTGCCTGGTGTGAAGGTAGCAGTGAGTTTGACCTTCCACACTGATGGTCCATTTCTTATTGCCTTAAGGTGGCCAGATCAACTATACCCCCCAAACCTCACCAGGATGAAGACCTAAACTGATAAATCCTCACCCCTAGATTAACCCTTGGTCAGCTGGCTTGCTGGTCTACTCCAGCTCTGGACCCTCCCTCCATCAGCAAGGGACTTTCTGTACAAGAAAGTCATCTTCCATTTGGCCAGGTCCTGGACTGAAGAAGGGGATGGATTTGCACCGGCTAGTGAAAAGATAATAAATAACTCAGGGGTAAGGACCTAGCGGTTCAGCTCCCTATCCTGTGTACTATAAAAGGGTATCGTCACTCTAAAGTATAAGCATACATTGTATACAAATATGAGTACATTTCAAAGGCCAATCTGGACCGGTCAGAGGAACAGTGGAGGATCAAGATTGCAGGTAAGTTCTTTGTCTTTGCTCCAGTTACCTGCAGATGACATAGCTCCTTAACCTCCCATTCCTCAGTTAAAGGAATAGTTCACTCAAAGAGTGAACTATTCCTTTAATATATTGGCTCCTGCTCAGTTGATTGAAGAACGGGAGGTAAGGCATAGCTCTTGAACCTCCCAGGCCTCAATTAATAAATTAAAGGAATAGTTCACTTTTCAAGAGGAGATATCCTTTTTAGGCTGAGGCCACACTGTAGTGCTTACGAGCGATCTGGAAACGGGCACGCAAACAAGTGCATTAATGTGCGCAATTGTGCATGCGTTTCTGGTGCACGAGTGCGCTTTGTTGTGTGAACGCGAAATCCAAGCGCATGCAATTGCACAATCGCATGTGCTCGGAATAATGGATCCCATGCGCAGTGCATGGCAGCGCATGGCATCGCACAGGTGTGGCCACCACAATTGGACACACTAGTGTGGCCTAGCCCTTAATTGTAAGAAAAAGGGAAAGGAGTAAGAAGGGGATTATAAGGGCTAGGCCACACTTCTGCAAGTTTAAGCTCAGAATGCGCTCAGATCACTTTTAAAAGAGCACAATAGTGTGACCCAATTGATGTGGCCACACACTGCGCATGTGAATAGCATTCATTTTTTGCACAATCGCATTTGCTCTGATTGCAGCGTACTTGACCACCAGAAACACGCACTTCCAATCGCACAAGAACGCGTTGTAGTGTGACCCCACCTTAACTGTCCTTTAAATATTGCCTTACTTCCTGGGTACTCCTGACCAAACATTCAGGGAGATTCAATAACAGTTCTTATCGTTAAAAATGGTGCTAATTTTGCCCCAACCAATCAGATGTTAGCTTTCAAATGTTAAATAAGATCTGATTGGTTGGGGCAAAATTAGCACCATTTTTAACAATAAGAACTTTTATTGAATCTCCCTGATTATATCAACTGTACCGCTAGTAGGTAGCCAAGTATGGAAAGGGATCTACAAGTGTTTACAAGGACAAGTAACAGAAGATAGGGCTTAAATAAGATTCATTGGGCTTGAGGACGATTCACAGGCATCTCCATTCTAGTACACATACGGTATACACGTATAGCGGATGACTAACCCAAGGCCAGGTCTGCATTCTAGTAGTGGTGTAGGATTGATTCTCACGTGAATTCCTTCGAGAATTTATATGTAAGTCATGTAAGCTGCTTATGTGGCTGCTTCACCGGTGTATCCAAACCCAAAAGAAAATCTTAACTGCAGTGCTAATTGGCATCCACAATATGCTACTGACTTTATCTGCTGCAAATAGCAGCTGGAGCTATTCGTTTGCAAGCACGTGCACAGCCTTAGCCATTAGACAAAATGGATACATGACAGCTAAACAGACGCTATGGATACACATTCATAAACAGATGATAAAGGTACAAAACAGCTGAGAACGGAAGCCAAACTTTGGTTCTTTTAGCTGTTGCGATCCACAATTCCCAGCATGCTCAGCTAGCCACAGACCGGCTTATATATATATATATATTTCTGACTGAGTTGGATGAACCTATATTTATTTCAAGGTAACATAACATTTCAGAATTCATTACCACTATAGCACATTCATCAAAATCCCTGGTGTACTTAAAACATATCCTGTCAGCTGCCACCAATGAGTGGAATTTACAGTCCTTAATAATCCTCCGCCTGCGTACTGAGACAACGCTGCGGCAGATGGGAGTCAGTTTCCCCTGAAGGGGCTTTTATTCCTTCAAAGACATATATAAATACTAGGGTTTGTTTTGTTTGTTTAAGTTGTGTGTTTGTATATCGTCTCCTATCGTCTCTATTATTGTTAGGCAGTGTACACACTGGCCAATTTTGACCCAATATTCCCTTGTCTTGGGAAACTGATTGATAACTTGAATAGTTGCGTTGCCTATTGAAAACAATGCAATGTAAAGTCCATTGACATCACATTGGAAAGTCATGATAACATTTTGACCAGATTGACTGAACTATATCAAGATATATTTGTACAGGGCCACATCTACCATTAGGCAGAGTGAGACACTTGTCTCAGGCAGCACCCCTGCATTGAACAAGAAAGGCGGCAGATCGGCAGCGGTGGGGGAAAACATTTTTTTTCCTTGACCGGTCAATTTTCCCTAGTACCAGATATGTAGTTAGTATGCAAGCCTATGTTAGACTAAATCAGTTAGTTAGGGCCCTGCTGAAAGAGTCTACCTTGATGTGGTGGCAGGCTTAAAAATCTTTTGACCAAAATCTTTTATACTACAGAGCGTATGGAATTTCTAATTTACTGTAACAGTTGTACAAACATGTATAGCACAGGCTATAAAATAAGTTGATTTGAGCAACGAAAACCTGAAAGTGATATGGTAGTGGCAACACAAGCTGTTTGAGAAAGGGATGTAATATCTCTTTCTAGTAATTTACATTATTGCTAATTGACTGTCTGAGGAACTGTTTAAAAACCTATGTAATAGGAAGTTCAAAATTGAAAACTTTAACCACGTCCATCCACAAAGCCATGGCCACTTTAAAATGGTGGCGCCATGCGAAAGAGCGGAAATAAAATGTTTGGCTCAGGAAGCAAAAACCCTGGAAGTGCCCCTACTTGTGTACGCTGCTTTACTGATGTCAAAATAGCAGGATCAGAGCAGGATCATCCACAAGGGAACCCTAGGCACCTGCCTAGGGCCCAGGAAAACTTCTGGGGGCCCAGCTTCAGACGCAGTAACAATAGTAACAATATTATAGTCTATACAATATATGTAGCAAAAAAAGGGGCCCTAAATGATGATGGCCCTGTCTAGGGCCCCATATGATCATAATCCGTCTCTGAGCAGGATCCACGAGGCAACCTAAGTTTCTGCCCAGGAAACTTGGGAGGGCACTGGCTACTAAATACGCTTTTAGGAGTGCATGCAATCACCAGTTTTGGTGCGTATCACAGGGTTCTATTTCGGAAGCATGCACGATGCTTTGCGATTGTGTGTTCTTCTGTGCGTCCCTAGTGATGTAACTAGGAATCACTGAGCCCCCCTGCAAAACTATGATTAGGCCCCTATCCGTGCTGCATCCACAGTGGTTTTCTAAGAGGAGTCTATATATGTCAAAGGAAAAATAAGATGGGGCTACTTTGGCTCCCGGGCCCCCTGAAGTTGCTCCCCTGGCTCCCAGGTAGTTACGCCCCTGGTAAAGGCCTTAGCCTCACTGGTCTGAACCTTAAGAAGACAGGAAGGTAGGAATACTTGCTCCAACCTCCCCCAAAATAACAGAATACATTGACTTTAATTACATTAAAGTCAATGTTGGAACCCCCCCCCCCATATTAGAGATGGACTAGAACTCGAACTGGAACCCGAGTTTGAGCCGAACTATTCGAATTCGAACGAATTCGACTTCTTGTACTATTCCGGACCCGGATTTTTGATACTTTCGGACTGTCGATAAATATCAAATGTTCGACCGTTGGAATGTGCGAGTAAAATGCCTATTATACCTATACGCGAACATCGAATCCGCAAGAAAAGGGTCCATTAAAACCTATACGCGAGCATCGAATCCGCGAGTAAAATGTCCACGGTATCTAGACGCGAACATCGAATCCGCGAGTAAAGTGTCCATTAAAACCTATACATGAGCATCGAATCCACGAGTAAAATGTCCATGGTATCTAGGCGCGAACGTGAGCATCGAATCCGCGAGTAAAGTGTCCATTAAAACCTATACGCGAGCATCGAATCCACGAGTAAAATGTCCATGGTATCTAGGCGCGAACGTGAGCATCGAATCCGCGAGTAAAGTGTCCATTAAAACCTATACGCGAGCATCGAATCCGCGAGTAAAGTGTCCATTAAAACCTATACGCGAGCATCGAATCCGCGAGTAAAATGTCCATTAAAACCTATACGCGAGCATCGAATCCGCGAGTAAAATGTCCATGGTATCTAGGCACGAACATTGAATCTACGAGTAAAGTGTCCATTAAAACCTATACGTGAGCATCGAATCCGCGAGTAAAATGTCCATGGTATCTAGGCACGAACATTGAATCTACGAGTAAAATGTCCATTAAAACCTATACGCGAGCATCGAATCCACGAGTAAAATGTCCATGGTATCTAGGCACGAACATTGAATCTACGAGTAAAATGTCCATTAAAACCTATACGCGAGCATCGAATCCGCGAGTAAAATGTCCATGGTATCTAGGCACGAACATTGAATCTACGAGTAAAGTGTCCATTAAAGCCTATACGCAAGCATCGAATCTACAAGTAAAATGTCCATGGTATCTAGGCGCCAACGCGAGCATCGAATCCGCGAGTAAAGTGTCCATTAAAACCTATACGCGAGCATCGAATCCGCGAGTAAAATGTCCATGGTATCTAGGCACGAACATTGAATCTACGAGTAAAGTGTCCATTAAAGCCTATACGCGAGCATCGAATCTGCGAGTAAAATGTACATGGTACCTAGGTGCGAACGAGCTCAAAAATAGCGCGAGTGAGAGTAAAATAGATTTTTCGAATGTCCTGGATATTGGAACATGTTCCCCAGACCATTTCCCAGGTCCCACAGCCATTTACATTAAGTTACCATTGATATTTTATTTGTATTTCATTAGAACTTTTCAAACTATTTGACTCCCATTGACTCCATATTGTTCGAAAGTTCGAAAACGGACCAAACTTTCGAAAGTTCGGCCATCTCTACCTCATATATACAAGAAGCTAATACCAGGGCCAGTAATGTATGAGGGAGATGAAATATAGGACATGACTTCCAGAAACAATAGTTTGCATTTTGAGCGTGCTAATGATTTCAAATGCCTGCATTGCATTCCTGCGCAGTTTAAAAGGCACGCACAATGTGCTTGCAAAGCCTAATCCATTTTCATTGACATCATGTGGGTTAATATGAATTGTAAAAAGGGTTAAACTTTCTGCAATTGAAAATGTGATCAATGAATTTGCTGGATGCTTGACTTGTTTAGGAGTAAAGGTAAAATTATTAATTGGAAGACAAAAAAGTAATATAGCCCTGCAGGGCAGTTACCAAACTGGAGGCAATAGTTGCTTCCCCTCCAGTATGGCTACTTTCAGTTTGGGCCACACTGATGCGCTTTTAAGTGCTGTCCAATCACGCCTTTTAAAGCGCACACTTGTGTGGCCCGGTTGATGTGGCCACACTCTTGCGCTACGGAGCGCTGTGTGTGATCCGTTAATTGGAGCACATGCAATCTACATTTTTTGCTGCGCATGCCGGGAACGCATGGCAATTGCATGAGTTATCATCGAGCGCTTCCGTGTGGCCACATCTGCAAATTGACAGCATTGGCAAATATTTGCACCTCTTATTAAATAAAATGCATTGTTAGACATTTTTGGATGGACAAGGCTGCTAACACATACATTTTAAACTGGGTTTCTATAGGATGTACTGTATACTCTACACAGTGGCTACCTCATTGCTTTGAAATGTGGACATACAAATATACTATATTTAATTTAAGTTTGCAATCCAATGTAGACCACACTGTTGCAGAGAAGTAAATGAAGAGTCCACTATGTCTGTGCATTGATAGTTAATTAGCCATCCAGTGTGTCAATGTTCTAGTATGATAACCAGTTATAAATCTCAGAACACTGTATAGCTCAGCAGCGCTTAATAAGGCACATAGGGGCCTTAAGACTGTAAAGAAAGACAGTATAATGAAGTATGGGGGGGGGGGGTGCCTTTAATGTAACACCACCGAACGTTAAAAATTCATTGTTACTTTCCACTAAAAATTCACTGACAACGCAATAATAGCCTGAGATCTTGAGAAGAAGAGTGTGTCAAACTGAATAGCATTAGAGATTAACTTTAACTTCAGCGCTTTAGTGACAATTGGTTAGATATTGTAGGGTTTGCAGAATGCTACGTAGGATGTCTCCAGCATATGGTCCAAATAATAACACACATGGTTGTATAGATCCAATACAGGCTGAAACTTTTGTCTTTTCTAATTAGTAAATAGCCATATGGTAGATTTTGCAGTCTGAGATTTCTCCATAAGCCTTTAGTCAGTTTTCAGTGTCATAGTACACACAGATTTTTACAAGTCTGTAAGATACATGATTTAGTAAATAGTGTACCACCTTAGATACATGATTTAGTAAATAGTGTACCACTTAGATACATGATTTAGTAAATAGTGTACCACCTTAGATACATGATTAAGAAATCAGTTATGTAAAATAAGAAATAGTGTACCACCATAGTTGCATAAATTAAAAATAGTATACCTTTGTTCGAAATTAAGAAATAGTGTACCAAGTTACAACATAGTTAGTAAGTAGAAAAAGTATACCCCATAGATAGCGGTATGTAAGCGTGCAAAACTGTTCCACCTTAGATATATAAGCTATGGATACTGTACCACTATATATGTAAGCTATAGAAACTGTACCAACTTAGATATGTAAGCTATGGAATACTGTATCACTATATATGTAAGCATAGAAAACTGTACCAACTTAGATATGTAAGGTATGGAATAGTGTACACCTTAGATATGTAAGGTATGGAATACTGTACAACCTTAGATATGTTAGCTATGGAAAAATGTACCACCTGATAGTAAGCTATGAATACTGTACCACCTTAGATATGTAAGCTATGGGATACGGGACACTTAGATTGTAAGCTATGGAATACTGTACCACTTAGATATGTAGTATGGGATACTGTGGACACTTAGTATGTAAGCTATGGGATACTGTGGCACATAGATATGTAAGTATGGAATACTGTAACACCTTAGACATGTAAGCTATGGGATACTGTACCCCTTAGATATGTAAGCTATCGAATACTGTACCACCTTGATATGTAAGCTATGGAGTACTGTACCACTTAGATATGTAAGCTATGGAAGACTGTACCACCTTAGAATGTAAGCTATGGAATACTGTACCACTTAGTAGATTGTAAGCTATGGAATACTGTACCATCTTAGATATGTAAGTATGGAATACTGTACCACCTTAGATATGAAGCTATGGAATACTGTACCACCGTAGATATGTAAGTATGGGATACTGTGGCACCTTAAATGTAAGCTATGGGATATTGTACCACCGTAGATATGTAAGCTATGGCATACTGGGCACCTTAGATATGTAAGACTATGGGATACTGTGGCACCTTAGATATGTAAGCTATGGGATCCTGTACCACCTTAGATATGTAGCTATGGGATACTGTAACACCGTAGATATGAAACTATGGGAAACTGTGGCACCGTAGATATGTAAGCTATGGGTACTGTGGCACCTTAGATATGTAAGCTATGGGATACTGTGGCACCTAGATATGTAAGCTATGGGATACTGTACCACCGTAGAATGTAAGCTATGGGATACTGTGGCACCTTAGATATGTAAGCTATGGGATACTGTAACACCGTAGATATGTAACTATGGGATACTGTGGCACCTTAGAATGTAAGCTATGGGATACTGTGTACACCTTAGATATGTAAGTATGGGATACTGTACCACCTTAGATATGTAAGCTATGGAATACTGTACCACTTGATATGTAAGCTATGGGACACTGTGCACCTTAGATATGTAAGCTATGGGATACTGTACCACCTTAGATATGTAAGCTATGGGATACTGTGGCACCTTAGATATGTAAGCTATGGGATACTGTACCACCTTAGATATGTAAGCTATGGGATACTGTTACCACCAGATATGTAAGCTATGGGATACTGTTGGCACCTTAGATATGTAAGCTATGGGATACTGGGACACCTTAGATATGTAAGCTATGGGTACTGTACCACCTTAGATATGTAAGTATGGGGATACTTTTGGCACCTTAGATATGTAAGCTATGGGATACTGTACCACCTTAGATATGTAAGCATGGGATACTGTGGCACCGTACGTAGATAGTAAGCTATGGGATACTGTGGCACCGTAGAGATTGTAAGCTATGGGATACTGTACCACCGTAGATATGTAAGCAATGGAAAACTGTGGCACCGTAGATATGTAAGCTATGGGATACTGTACCACCGTAGATATGTAAGCTATGGGAAACTGTGGCACCGTAGATATGGAAGCTATGGGATACTGTGGCACCGTAGATATGTAAGCTATGGGAAACTTTGACCATATATGAAGCTTGGGAAACTGTGGCACCGTAGAATGTAAGCTATGGATACTGTGGCACCTAGTTAGATATGTAAGCTATGGGATACTGTGGCACCGTAGATATGTAAGCTATGGGATACTGTGGCACCGTAGATATGTAAGCTATGGGATACTGTGGCACCGTAGATATGTAAGCTATGGGATACTGTACCACCTTAGATATGTAAGCTATGGGATACTGTGGGCACCATAGATATGTAAGCTATGGGATACTGTGCACCGTTAGATAGTAAGGTATGGGATACTGTGGCACCTTAGATATGTAAGCTATGGGATACTGTACCACCTTAGATATGTAAGCTATGGAATACTGTACCACCTTAGATATGTAAGCTAGATCTGTGACACCTTAGATATGTAAGCTATGGGATACTGTGGCACATTAGATATGTAAGCTATGGATACTGTAACACCTTAGACATGTAAGCTATGGGATACTGTACCACCTTAGATATGTAAGCTATCGAATACTGTACCACCTTTGTATGTAAGCTATGGAGTACTGTACCACTTAGATATGTAAGCTATGGAATACTGTACCACCTTAGATATGTAAGCTATGGAATACTGTACCACCTAGATATGTAAGCTATGGAATACTGTACCATCTTAGATATGTAAGCTATGGAATACTGTACCACCTTAGATATGTAAGCTATGGAATACTGTACCACCGTAGATATGTAAGCTATGGGATACTGTGGCACCTTAGATATGTAAGCTATGGGATATTGTACCACCGTAGATATGTAAGCTATGGCATACTGTGGCACCTTAGATATGTAAGCTATGGGATACTGTGGCACCTTAGATATGTAAGCTATGGGATCCTGTACCACCTTAGATATGTAAGCTATGGGATACTGTAACACCGTAGATATGTAAGCTATGGGAAACTGTGGCACCGTAGATATGTAAGCTATGGGATACTGTGGCACCTTAGATATGTAAGCTATGGGATACTGTGGCACCTTAGATATGTAAGCTATGGGATACTGTACCACCTAGATATGTAAGCTATGGGATACTGTGGCACCTTAGATATGTAAGCTATGGGATACTGTAACACCGTAGATATGTAAGCTATGGGATACTGTGGCACCTTAGATATGTAAGCTATGGGATACTGTACCACCTTTAGATATGTAAGCTATGGGATACTGTACCACCTTAGATATGTAAGCTATGGAATACTGTACCACCTTAGATATGTAAGCTATGGGATACTGTGGCACCTTAGATATGTAAGCTATGGGATACTGTACCACCTTAGATATGTAAGCTATGGGATACTGTGGCACCTTAGATATGTAAGCTATGGGATACTGTACCACCTTAGATATTAAGCTAATGTGATACTGGACCACGTGATTGTAAGCTATGGGATAACTGTGGCACCGTTAGATATTAAGCTATGGATACTGTACAGCACTTAGATATGTAAGCTATGGATACTGTACCACCTTAGATATGTAAGCTATGGGATTACTTGTGCACCTTAGATATGTAAGCTATGGGATACTGTAGCCACCTTAGATATGTAAGCTATGGATACTGTGCACCTAGATATGTAAGCTATGGGATACTGTGGCACCGTAGATTGTAAGCTATGGGATACTGTACCACCGTAGATGTAAGCATGGGAAAACTGTGCACCGTAGATATGTAAGCTATGGGATACTGTACCACCGTAGATATGTAAGCTATGGGAACTGTGGCACCGTAGATATGGAAGCTATGGGATACTGTGCACCGTAGATATGTAAGCTATGGAAACGTTGGCACCATAGATATGTAAGCTATGGGAACTGTGGCACCGTAGATATGTAAGCTATGGGATACTGTGGCACCGTAGATATGTAAGCTATGGGATACTGTGGCACCGTAGATATGTAAGCTATGGGATACTGTGGCACCTTAGATATGTAAGCTATGGGATACTGTGGCACCGTAGATATGTAAGCTATGGGATACTGTACCACCTTAGATATGTAAGCTATGGGATACTTGGTGCACCATAGATATGTAAGCTATGGGATACTGTGGCCCGTAGATATGTAAGGTATGGGATACTGTGCACCTTAGATATGTAAGCTATGGATACTGTACCACCTAGATATGTAAGCTATGGGATACTGTACCACCAGTAGATATGTAAGCTATGGGATACTGTGGCACCGTCAGTAGTGTAAGCTATGGGATACTGTACACCTGATATGTAAGCTATGGGATACTGTACCACCTTAGATATGTAAGCTATGGGATACTGTACCACCGTAGATATGTAAGCTATGGGATACTGTGGCACCGTAGATATGTAAGCTATGGGATACTGTCATGATTTAGTTAATAGTGTACCAACTTAGATACATGATTTAGTAAATAGTGTACCACCTTAGATACATGATTTAGTAAATAGTATACCACCTTAGATACATGGGGGGCGATGCAATATTTTTTTCCGACGCAGCTTACCTGCCCGAGTTCCCGCGATGCAAAAATCCCTGCTGCGAGATTTTGTACATCGCGGGATCTCTGCCAGAGTGCGCCGGCTACGCCTCCTATTAGTGGCGTAAAGTTCGCGCTACATGGTAGCGCAAAAACTTTACTAAGGGCGGTTTTGCATCGCCTGCGCCACACTATTCGAGCATTCCGGAAATGCGCAGGGCAATGCAAACTCAGTGTAAAACCCACGGTAACCTGATGATACATCGGATTGCGTGGGTTTTACACTGACTTGGGCATTTTGCGCCCAATGTTGCATCGCCCCCATGATTTAGTAAATAGTGTACCACATTAGAGACATGATTATAAATAGTATACCACCTTAGATACATGATTTAGTAAATAGTGTACCACCTTAGATACATTATTTAAGAAATAGTGTACCACCTTAGATACTGATTTAGTAAATTGTATACCACCTTAGATACATGATTTAGTAAATAGTGTACCACCTTAGATACATGATTTAGTGAATGTGTACCACCTTAGATACATTATTTAAGAAATAGTGTACCACCTTAAATACATTATTTAATAGTGTACCACCTTAGATACATGATTTAGTAAATAGTGTACCACCTTAGATACATGATATAGTTAATAGTGTACCAACTTAGATACATTATTTAAGAAATAGTGTACCAACTTAAATACATTATTTAATAGTGTACCATCTTAGATACATGATTTAGTAAATAGTGTACCATCATAGATACAGGGTTTAGAAATAGTGGACCCCCTTAATTTTCACAATTTAAGAAATATTGTACCACCTTATATACATGATTTAAGAAGTAGTGTACCACCCAAGATACATGATTTAGTAAATAGTGTACCACCTTAGATACATGATTTAGTAAATAGTGTACCACCTTAGATACATGATTTAGTAAATAGTGTACCACCTTAGAAACATGATTTAAGAAATCCGTTATGTAAAATAAGAAATAGTGTACCAACATAGTTGCATATAAATTATAAATAGTATCACCTTTGTTCAGAAATTAAGAAATAGTGTACCAAGTTACAACATAGTTATGTAAAGTAAGAAAAGTATACCCCATTGATAGCGGTATGTAAGCTGTGCAAAACTGTTCCACCTTAGATATATAAGCTATGGAATACTGTACCACTATATATGTAAGCTATAGAAAACTGTACCAACTTAGATATGTAAGCTATGGAATACTGTACCACTATATATGTAAGCTATAGAAAACTGTACCAACTTAGATATGTAGGGTATGGAATAGTGTACCACCTTAGATATGTAAGGTATGGAATACTGTACAACCTTAGATACATGATTTAGTTAATAGTGTACCACCTTAGATACATTATTTAAGAAATAGTGTACAACCTTAAATACATTATTTAATAGTGTACCACCTTAGATACATGATTTAGTAAATAGTGTACCACCTTAGATACATGATTTAGTAAATAGTGTAACACCTAAGATACATGATTTAGTAAATAGTGTACCATCTTAGATACATGATTTAGTAAATAGTAACCACCTTAGATACATGATTTAGTTAATGGTACCACCTATACATGATTTAGTAAATAGTGTACACCTAGAACATGATTAGTAAATAGTGTACACTTAGATACATGATTAGTAAATAGTACACCTAAGTACAGATAGTAAATAGTGTACCACCTTAGATACATGATTTAGTAAATAGTGTAACACCTAAGATACATGATTTAGTAAATAGTGTACCATCTTAGATACATGATTTAGTAATAGTGTACCACCTTAGATACATGATTTAGTTAATATGTACCACCTTAGATACATGATTTAGTAAATAGTGTACCACCTTAGATACATGATTTAGTAAATAGTATACCACCTTAGATACATGATTTAGTAAATAGTGTACCACCTTAGATACATATTAGTAAATAGTGTACCACCTTAGATACATGATTTAGTAAATAGTGTACCACCTTAGATACATGATTTAAGAAATCAGTTATGTAAAATAAGAAATAGTGTACCACCATAGTTGCATAAATTATAAAATAGTATCACCTGTTCGAAATAAGAAATAGTGTACCAAGTTACAACATAGTTATGTAAAGTAAGAAAAAGTATACCCCATAGATAGCGGTATGTAAGCTGTGCAAAACTGTTCCACCTTAGATATATAAGCTATGGAATACTGTACCACTATATATGTAAGCTATAGAAAACTGTACCAACTTAGATATGTAAGCTATGGAATACTGTATCACTATATATGTAAGCTATAGAAAACTGTACCAACTTAGATATGTAAGGTATGGAATAGTGTACCACCTTAGATATGTAAGGTATGGAATACTGTACAACCTTAGATATGTAGCTATGGAAAACTGTACCACCTTAGATATGTAAGCTATGGAATACTGTACCACCTTAGATATGTAAGCTATGGGATACTGGGACACCTTAGATATGTAAGCTATGGAATACTGTACCACCTTAGATATGTAAGCTATGGGATACTGTGACACCTTAGATATGTAAGCTATGGGATACTGTGGCACATTAGATATGTAAGCTATGGAATACTGTAACACCTTAGACATGTAAGCTATGGGATACTGTACCACCTTAGATATGTAAGCTATCGAATACTGTACCACCTTTGATATGTAAGCTATGGAGTACTGTACCACCTTAGATATGTAAGCTATGGAATACTGTACCACCTTAGATATGTAAGCTATGGAATACTGTACCACCTTAGATATGTAAGCTATGGAATACTGTACCATCTTAGATATGTAAGCTATGGAATACTGTACCACCTTAGATATGTAAGCTATGGAATACTGTACCACCGTAGATATGTAAGCTATGGGATACTGTGGCACCTTAGATATGTAAGCTATGGGTATGTACCACCGTAGATATGTAAGCTATGGCATACTGTGGCACCTTAGATATGTAAGCTATGGGATCTGTGGCCCTTAGATATGTAAGCTATGGGATTCTGTACCACCTTAGATATGTAAGCTATGGGATACTGTAACACCGTAGAATGTAAGCTAGGGAAAACTGTGGACAGTAGTATGTAAGCTATGGGATACTGTGGCACCTTAGATTGTAAGCTATGGGATACTGTGGCACCTAGATATGTAAGCTATGGGATACTGTACCACCGTAGATATGTAAGCTATGGGATACTGTGGCACCTTAGATATGTAAGCTATGGGATACTGTACCCGTAGATATGTAAGCTATGGGATACTGTGGACCCTAGATATGTAAGCTATGGGATACTGTACCACCTTAGATATGTAAGCTATGGGATACTGTCCACCTTAGATATGTAAGCTATGAATACTGTACCACTGATATGTAGGGACATGTGACCTTAGGATGTAAGCTATGGGATACTGTACCACCTTAGATATGTAAGCTATGGGATACTGTGGCACCTAGATATGTAAGCTATGGGATACTGTAATAGTATGAAGCTAGGGATACAGCCGTAGATATGTAGTAGTGTGGATACTGTGGCACCTGAGATAGTAAGCTATGGGATACTGGACCACCTTAGATATGTAAGCTATGGGATACTGTACCACCTTAGATATGTAAGCTATGGGATACTGTGGCACCTTAGATATGTAAGCTATGGGATACTGTACCACCTTAGATATGTAAGCTATGGGATACTGTGGCACCGTAGATATGTAAGCTATGGGATACTGTGGCACCGTAGATATGTAAGCTATGGGATACTGTACCACCGTAGATATGTAAGCAATGGGAAAACTGTGGCACCGTAGATATGTAAGCTATGGGATACTGTACCACCGTAGATATGTAAGCTATGGGAAACTGTGGCACCGTAGATATGGAAGCTATGGGATACTGTGCACCGTAGATATGTAAGCTATGGGAAACTTTGGCACCATATATGTAAGCTATGGGAAACTGTGGCACCGTAGATATGTAAGCTATGGGATACTGTGGCACCGCTAGATATGTAAGCTGGGATACTGTGGCACCGTAGATATGTAAGCTATGGGATACTGTGGCACCTTAGATATGTAAGCTATGGGATACTGTGGCACCGTAGATATGTAAGCTATGGGATACTGTACCACCTTAGATATGTAAGCTATGGGATTACTGTGGGCACCATAGATATGTAAGCTATGGGATACTGTGGCACCGTAGATATGTAAGGTATGGGATACTGTGGCACCTTAGATATGTAAGCTATGGGATACTGTACCACCTTAGATATGTAAGCTATGGGATACTGTACCACCGAGATATGTAAGCTATGGGATACTGTGGCACCGTAGATATGTAAGCTATGGGATACTGTACCACTTAGATATGTAAGCTATGGGATACTGTACCACCTTAGAATGTAAGTATGGATACTGTACCACCTTAGATATGTAAGCTATGGGATACTGTACCACCTTGATATGTAAGCTATGGGTTACTGTACAACCTTAGATATGTAGCGTATGGATACTGTACCACCTAGATATGTAAGCTAGGGAACTGTACCACCTTAGATATGTAAGCTATGGGATACTGTGGCACCTTAGATATGTAAGCTATGGGATACTGTGGCACCGTAGATATGTAAGCTATGGGATACTGTACCACCGTAGATATGTAAGCTATGGGATACTGTACCACCGTAGATATGTAAGCTATGGGATACTGTACCACCATAGATATGTAAGCTATGGGATACTGTACCACCTTAGATATGTAAGCTATGGGATACTGTGGCACCGTAGATATGTAAGCTATGGGATACTGTACCACCGTAGATATGTAAGCTATGGGATACTTTACCACCGTAGATATGTAAGCTATGGGATACTGTGGCACATATACTTGATAAAGTGGAAGTGACCAGACTATAGATCAGATTGACACCCACACCTTAGTTAACAGACACAAATAAACATGATTACGTCAAACACACCTCAGACACTGTTCACAGCCAGTCCGCTGTCACATTATATTAACAAAATGCTAGGCTTGTTTTATTATATATCTGTATAATTCCACTGAAAGCAACACATGGGGAGCCATAGGATGGAACAAGACAATAAATAATGCTACAGTAAATGCATTTTCAAAGTAAAAGAAAACTTATATTAATGGAATAATAAATACAATTTTGTAAAAAAGAAAGGGGCTTTACATTAATTGTTAAAGGGTATGACTAAATGTCTGCTAACTTCCATTGTATTGTTATCCACTGAAGAGCACAGCAGAATCACAGCATGTTCTCCACGAACCATTAACACGCTGACAACACAGTCCATTAAGTAACTTGTATTCAAATAAATGTGTCCACTTTGTATTCACAGCTTAGTTTAAATCCAGGGACCAGCCTAAATAGAGAGTAACTATTTCCCTAAATCTGGGACACGGGGGCTTTGTATTTTTGTTGCGATTTCTGAATATTTCCTGGCGATTATCTGTAGATGTTTGGTCAGTCTGAATGATGGGACAAGTCAGTGCTTTACAGACTTTAAAAAGGCCACACACTCCGTCATGCCATATTTTGTTTACTTTGCAGAACCAGAAGAAGCAGTACATAATTTAAAAATCGAAGCAATAAAAAATTGTACAAAGGTTAATCACCTCCCCCAATACTGCAATAGGTAGAAATCTGAGAGATGTAAGCCTAACCTGAAATGCTGCCAGCTGTTCTGTTACCTTTCTTTCTGCTTCCTGTTTTTTCCAGTCAGTCGTGGATGTAACAGATGACAACACAGCCAATGACTGAATGTTAATCCCATAGCTGCCGCCTCTGAGCATGTAAAAGCTTGTGAAAAGAGGCGGCATTACAGGTTAGCCCTAATACATTTATCAGCTTACTAACGATTGTGGTTATGGAGAGTTATTTGCCTATATATACTTTATTTATTGGAGGGGTGAACATGCCCAGTTTCTTTTAGCCACATAGTTAAGACAAGCTTTGGGTTGACCAAAAATCCAGATCCTGTTAACTTTACTACCAGTCTGACCCTCCTCAAAACACGATAATATTGCTACAGTATCCCTGAAACCCGGTATTCCATTGCTATAGAGGTTCACCTCTTCAAGCGGTACAAGCTCATACATGCACAGAGAAGGCAGCACGTTGGTCATTGGACGTGATGCCAGCTGCCACAACCATGACTGACTGCCACTACCAGAGAGGCAGGAGATGGTGGTAAAGACAGTGGCAATAGGTAAGTATAGGTTGGGTTGAGGTTGCTTCTAATGGTAAGTTTCACTGCGGATGGTTGAAATTTCCCTATTATAAACCAATGGTTACTAGACTGTTAACAAAACAGTTTAAAATATTTTCATTTTTTTCTGCTGTAACAGATTTGGTTTTCTGTCTAGCGGCCAAGTTGGAGGAATCACTTCTGCAGCCAATCAGGACATTAGAATGTTCAACAACACACATGTGACAGTTTGTCAACATTCCACAACAAAAGCAACAAAAACAAAGGAAATCGTACTACAGGGAGGGAGAGATTCCGGTAATCAACAGCATCCGAACAATTAGCATTTAGTAGGTAACGACAAAAACATCCGATTAAATGGTTACATTTCCCTTCATACTACATGCGGGTTTGGCAACTCAGCTGGTAAGTCAGGGATTTGCCTTAAACTAGAGTTATTAAGTCTGATTACAGAATTCATTGTATTTAATCAGAAGCAATCATTGTAGACCTGCTAATTTGATTTTTTTGTACAGGTCCCTGGTATCCCTCTACCCTACACAGTCCCTGTCATTCAATCTGACAGTCAGTAGCCATGTGCAGGCACAATACTCTACCCCTATATACACACTGTGCGTACTATCCCTGTACACACAGTCCAGAGCGTTCTCCCTATGTAAAGCATATGTAAAGCACAGGGAGAATGCTCAGAACTGCTCAGAGATTTCCCTCAGCTCCTGACGACTCCATATAATTCATGTACAGGGAAACGACCATGGAAATGCACTGCACACACATTGGATCCGATGGTATCGTCCCTTTCTTGTTCGTGTGTGTACCCGCCTTTATATATGTCCAGTCACATGGGCAGAAAAATGTGTCATTAGCATGGATGTCTTCCTGTTTAAAATAAATATATTAGGAATGTTATTGATCGACACATAAGCTCCCACTGTTCATAAATCTGGCTTCCAGGTAACCAATAATCCTCTAGATGTTCGTGTTCGCAAACTACAGGTTCCAGCATTCCCTGGCTGCAGAGTGCTTGTAGAGTTGTAGTTTTCAAACATCTGGGGGGGCTACTGGTTGCCTATTCCTGCCTAAGACCAAGCCATGTGACAATCCTAGAACTTCCATAGGGACATTATTATTATTATTATATAAGTGGCTGCATTATTGATAGCCAATTAAATGGAAGCAAGAGAACCTTGTAGGTGTAGCTAATATTGATATATAGGAACTTCGCTTCCAGCTGAGGTTAATGACTAAACAATTGTTAAAACAACATCAGTGGTAGATGGGTCCCCAGTGCCGCCTGTACCCCCTGGCAAGGCCATGTGTGTCTCAGGCTAAACCCATAGGCTTTAATAGGAATGAGCATTGGAAAGAAAAAACTGTTCAGCCTCTAAAATTGCATAGAATTCAGATAGGTGCAGGTTCCAATCTCTGGAATCACATGAACTACAATTTTTGCTTTAGTTCCCCTTTAGCAAAATCGAACGTTGGCTCTCAGAATAGCATTCAAACAGCTGGGGGCTGAGCAGGAGCCACAGTATTATAGTTAAACAGTGACATCCCCCAGCCTTATTTAGGACATTAATTATCATTGTTTACTATTGCCAAACGGTGTGCCTCCATATGTTTAAAAACTACAACTTCCTGCATTGCCTCTGTAGTTAAGAAATGTATGTCTTTTATTTCTTATATAGCGCTACATATTCCGCAGCGCTTTACCATTATTTACTCAATTCACATCAGGCCCTGCCCTGAAGAGCTTACAATCTTATCACTTTATGTACACATACAACCTGTCAGTATGTCTTTATTATTGTGGGGGAAACCGGAGTGCCCGGAGGAAACCCACGCAAGCACAGGGAGAACATACAGACTCCTTGCAGATGTGTCCAAGGGAGGAATCGAACTCAGCGCTGCAAGGCGTCAGTTCTAACCACCGAGCGACCGTGCTTCCCATGCTGGGAGTTGTAGTTTTCAAACATCTAGAGGCACACCTTTTGAGAATCCCTGGCTCTAATCTACAGTGCTCCACATGTTGACCTTCAACAAATGGTATATGTATATCCCATACACCTTAATAGCACCAGTTATATAATGCATTGCAACTACTACTTCTTGTGACAACAGGAAGCAGTTTCCTTTGTACCTTTGATTTCCTGTTATGCATTGAAAAAGGAGAAATACAAATGATAGATTTCTAAATGCAGCAGATTGCATAGTGGCCCAGCAATAATATATATACACATCTGATTACTTGGTCATAGTATTAGCATGCAGATGATGCAGGAGAAATGATACAAGGTAATATGTTTACCCTTTCCTATGATAATTCACCTACAGCCTTTCATTTGTTTAAGTGTCACTTTCTGCAACCCCCATTGGTAGACCGATATCAACAGTTGCTGAGAGTTCTAGTTTAACAAATGGTGTGGGGCCACAGGTTGGAAACTCTTGCTGAGGTTCAACATCTATCAGGTTCCATTTCATAAACACGATTGTTATTTTTTTTCCATTTTAATATGCAAGCTCCTGAATGATTGTCCTGTGTGGTTCAAGGAATATTAATGAGTATTTAATAGCTTATCTTTGGGTTTCTAATGAAATTATATACCTTATAGTCACATTGAGAGCATAGCAACATTATCACTTCACATAACATTTGTTACCTTCCCACTTTGAGCATCGCTGTCACTGGATAAATAATGACTCCATCCCATGCACCCGACATTGGTAACAAGGACAAAAACAGTGATTCCCAGGGAGGATTCTAGTGGGGAGAGCAGATTCTCCCACAAGTCCAGCATTAACCCTATAGGGTTCGAACAAGGCCCCATTGCAGCCTCTCTAACACAAACACTCACTAGCTATGCATTATTTGTATTTCTACACCTAGATGGTCCAATCTGCAACCCCTGAGGTGTAGCTGAACTACAACTTTCAATTCCTTGATATTAACTAAAATAGTTCCTAAGCAGGTAGGGGTATCCAGGTACACAGAGCAATTGATCCAGTGCTTTACACTTTTCCAGTCTCCACCATGCTGGATAATCAAGTCCATAAACAAGTAGTAAAGTGTAATAGCAATAACACGGGACTGTAGCTGTGTGAAACAAGAATTTATTTAGTACTGAAACATGCGTGTAACATGTTTTGGACCGGAGTCCTTTCTCAATGTTGCACGCATGTTTCAGTACTAAATAAATTCTTGTTTCACACAGCTACAGTCCCGTGTTATTGTTATTACACTTTACTACTTGTTTATGGAATGAACTAAAATAGCTACTGTTTGGATAGCCCTATACAAAAATACACACTGTATTGTACAGATTGATGGATAGCGTTATCATGCAGCTGGAAACGGGATTCCATTACAGATATCCCTGACAAACGAGACGTAGGATGACATAAGGCAAGACGGTGACTCTTTATAAGCCCTATTGTCTATGTACCTGCAAACAGTTGCATCCAAGCGCATATCTTGTACACAGTGGCTGTGTTGCAGAAGAAGAAGAGGGCAAAGCAGGTGATGCAGCCCAGGATCAGCACCATGGAGAGCAATACAAAGAAGGCTGCAGCTTTGAAAGCTCCAGAAGGGATGGTGCTGAAATCAGTGAAAGATCCACGGCAGGTCAACTCTCTGTTGGCCACTCCATTGCCAACGCAGTAGTGGAACAAGCCAAAGTAGCCCGGTTTAGGCGTGTTGACACTGTCCCCTATCCAGTAGGGTTGGATGAAGACCACAACGTTTATAATGGCAAAGCAGATGGTGAATATTGCCCAAAGGACCCCTATGGCTCTGGAGTTCCTCATGTAATTGTCATGGTAGAGCTTGGAGGCTTCCTGTGACGGTAACATTGTGGCTGGGAATCACTTCTTAGGTCACCCTGGTTGTATAGAGCGTGATGACTGTGTCCAACACACAGGCTTAGCCTTGGTATTCAGTTCATGGGTGATTGGGGGGAGAAGGCGGATCAGATGCTAAGATTCCAGCAATAGTTAAGACCCCAGGAGGGGGAGAGAGAGATGGAGATCCCTTTGAAGATGCAGCTAATAGGAAAGATCAGAGTGCCTGGAAGCAGCACATAGTCTGACAATCAAATGTAGGTGTTGCCATTGGACATCCAGGGCTGGGGAAATGTGTACCATGTGTGGAAGATGAAGCCAAAATCCCCTGCCATTTGGAAAAAGAGAGTAAAGAGCATTAGCTGCACAGCAGAGGCTTGGATGCTTTGATCCCTCCCTGCAGCTGCCTGGGTTCCATCTTTGTGCTGTGTGTGTATGTGTGTGTGATTCCCTTCTGCTGGATGGTGCTCGCTCCCGCCTCCAGTGCTCGCTCCTGAGCCATTGCAGATTTGGAGGAGAATAAAAGGATGAGGGAGGTGTAGGGGGGGGGTTGAGTTGTTTCCCAGGCAGTAATGGGATTAAGGTGGCTGTGATCTCTGCTACAACCCTCAGATGATTCAGGGTGAACAGGGTGCCTTTTTTTTTTAATAAAGGTACCTACAGGGTATATATACAATATATATATATATATATATATATATATATATATATATACAATATATATATATATTGCTGATTATAAAGGGGGTTTATTAATTTTATGCATTTTTAATTTTCGCAAAGTTTGTAACTTCCCTGCACAAACAGAACTGGCCAATCGAGCTTAGGAAATGGGACATATTACACGGTGGCTCAGTGGTAAGAACTGATACCTTGCAGCAATGAAATCCTAAGTTCGATTCCCCCCTTGGAGACATCTGTAAGGAATTTGTGTGTTCTCCCTGAGCTTGCGTGGGTTTCCTCTGGGCACTCCGGTTTCCCCCACAATCATAAAGACACACTGATAGGTTGTATGTGTCAAATAAATGTGCTTAGATTGTAAGCTCTTCGGGGCAGGGCCTGATGTGAATGTATACATGTAATTGTAAGGCGCTACGGAAGATGTTGGCGCTGTATAAATCCACAATAATAATATATAAAGCAACATCGGCCAGGTAGTAAAATTAACCTTATTTAGTTCCCTTTATACAGACATTCTAGGTAAATTGGAGCAGATTACACCTTCCCATGGGCTAGGCCACCCTGGCATGTTTCTTACACTTTTTCTAAACCTAATTTTTTACATGCCAATGCTTAAAATGTGCATTTTTATATGTGGTGTGATTAGTTTTCACATACCATTTTTTGTGCAAATCGCATGCGCGCCGGTAATGTCTTTTTGCAAACTAATGTTGAGTGTAAATGGGAACCAATAGGAACTACTTTAAAGATTAATCTATCTATCTATCTATCTATCTATCTATCTATCTATCTATCTATCTATCTATCTATCTATCTATCTATCTATCTATCTATCTATCAATCTATCAAACCATCTAATAACATCTACCTATCTCTCTCTCTCTATCTCTTTCTCTCTGTATATAAAATTTGCCCCTCGAAATGACCCCATGGGGAGCACTTTATCTTGCTGGGGAGCAAGAAAGAAGGGGGAGGGGAGCAGTCCAGGAATGGAATCTGTTACAAAGATGAGAGGGTGGTGTGGTTGCAGGTTAGAGTATGTGTGTCTCTTTAGAAAGGGGTTGGATTATAATGGCTAATGTATCCCCTACAATAAATTAATAGGAATGTAGAAGTCACCTCTATATAAGAAGTGACCTTTATATTTTTATAAAATTGGCCTTGGTGACTTCTAATATCCTTATAATTTACAGTAGGGGGTATATTATCCACTTTATTATCTATCTATTTTTCACATCATCTATTAATATATATAACTCTCTGTATAGAGGATTTCAGTGGTGAAAAAAGATTTCCTTGCTAACTTGCTTGGTTTTTATGAAGAGGTTAGTACGAATTTAGATTTTGGCAATGTAGTGGATGTAGTATACTTACTGGTGATGCATATAGAGTTGGACAACCCTTGTGCCACCTACACCATAAATAAGTGTGCTAAATGAATCTCTAATAGAAAAAGATTTGTGAATTCTAGTAGATAACATACTTAGTTGTAGCAAACTATGTCCAGGGGAGGACTGGCACCTTTTGGTTTACTATATTATTATAATATAATATATTATTATAATATAATATAAGTGGTCCTTCCATGTTAGACCACAAAATGACCATGCCCACTTTGCTAAGGTCACACACACCTTGTTTAAGTTATGTCCATTTTTAAGAATTTTTTTTTAAATTCTCATTTTACATGGTTGCAACATTTTCAAGTGTATGATGTGGTTAAGATAACTAACAAACTAATAAACTGGAGGGCTGACATGGCTAACACAGGCTAATGATCTGGAGGGCTGATAACACTGGTTAATGATCTGGAGGGCTGATAACACTGGCTAATGATCTGGAGGGCTGATAACACTGGCTAATGATCTGGATGGCTAATAACACTGGCAAATTATTTGGAGGGATGATAACACTGGCTAATGACCTGGAGGGCTGACAATAATGGGTAATGATCTGGAGGGCTGATAACACTGGGTAATGAGTTGGGTGGCTTATAACACTGGCTAATGATTTGGAGGGCTAATAACACTGGCTGATGATCTGGAAGGATTACAATACTGTGTAATGATCTGGAGGGCTGACTAACACTGGCTAATGAACTGAAGGGCTTACTAATAATAAATGTGATTATATACCTGAGACCCCCATATATTGCTCTGCTCTCAGCTTCCTTTAATGTGCTGCTCATACTGTCAGTAAGTAATCTGTTACGGTTTAGACACTGCTGTGCTGCTTCTATTAATCTGACAATCTGGGCAGGAGTTTGAAGGAAGCCAAGTGCAGAACAATGTATGTAGTCTCATAGATAAGCACATTCTACCCCCCAATCATCTACCATTTTATTTATCTCTGTATTATCTATTTTCTTAAAAAAAGTACTGTAATACTCATTGCTCTCAAGTGCTTTTAAAGGGCACGTCCACCCCCAAATCTCCCCCACTACTGGCCCCACTGTGTAGTGAATAAAAATCATTACCTTACATCCCAGCTCCAAATGGTTCTCCTGTAGTCCCCCCCCAAAGTCTGAAAAACTGGCCACCAGGAGAATAGCAGAGTCCATATAGGACTCTGCCTCCTGTCTCTCCTCCAAGAGAATTTTGTCCTGTGCAGTTCAGCCCCCCCCCTCCCTCTCCCTCCCATTTTGCAATCCCTCCTCCTAGCGTAAATCCCCTTTGCCATATATTAGCTTTCCTTTCCCCAGCCCCAACCGCTCTAAAAGATTTTACAGGAACTCCCCCAAACTTTACTTAACTTACCTCTCTCCCCCGGCGTTCTCCACTGCCGTCAGCCGTGTCCCTGATTGGCTGCCTCTCAGCCAATCACGGACGCGGCTGCTGGTCCCGCCCCCTGCTTGCAGTTCCATGCAAGCAGAGGGCCGGTTCAGTACGCCGCGGGAAAGAGGTAAGTAAAGATTGGGGGGAGTTCCTGTAAAATCTTTTATGGCGGTTGGGGCTGGGGGAAGGAAAGCTACTATTGGGCAAAAGTCCGAAAAGGGGGTGGACATGCCCTTTAAAAGCAGAAAGTAAGCCTGATGCTTCCCCCCGTCCCCTTTCCCTTTCTCTGAACACTGTGCAAGCTCAGAGAGTTTTTGCGCATGCAAGAGTCCTCAGGTAGACCCTCTAGTCATTGACCATGACATCATCTGTCACTGTGCGAACTCAGAGAGGTTTTGCACATGCTCAGAGGAGGAGTCCTCAGGTAGACCCTCTAGTCATTTGCCATGACATTATCTGTTACGGCCATGACAGGTCCACCTGTAAGAGCCAGGAGATGCATTGCAGGGGCTGCGAACTCAATAATTCCTTGAAAAAAAGCTGGAAAGAAGTTTTAGTATTACGGTTTCAGAGTTTAGGTCTACTTGGAGAAGAATTTCATTTTGGGGGGGACCTGCCCTTTAATATTGATCTAGGTATGTAATCACTCTATATTTCTGTCTGTCTGTATTTAGGGAGCCAGATATATGTGATTTCCAAAATTCCATGGGATTTATTCAGAATTATCCATGTGTGTTTATTTAGCTGGACAGGATTCCCCCAGATGTCACTGCTAAACACCGAGTTCAGCTTTCCTTGACAGAATGTTGATGTGATGTGGCATTTGCCCACTAGGGGCCAGGAAAGACCACAGATCCTGCTCATCCCCATTACACATAAACACATTGATTTTCAGATCTACTGGATAAGAAACATTCCATAAAGACTATTGACAAGTTCCATTTCCCATGAACGCACAGACAATGATATAAAAACGCATCATTAGCATACACAGCAACATGCTTCTTTGCATTGACACATTATCAGGGAGATATGCAGAGAGACAGGATTGCTCCATACTGCTGGAAACATGCTGGGAAACAGCAAGTATATAGCATCTCCTATTACTTTCCCATAATTTGAATTTAATGATGTGTTTAAGAATTGCAAGAGCCCCACCCCTTAACACAGACCACACCCCCAAACCACACCCATTTTCTATTTTTTGGGAAGAATAGACTATTTAGGGGGTGGAGACAGTGGCGTAGCTACAGACTTATGGTCCCTGATGCAAAATTTGGGCATGGGCCCCCCAACACCACCGCAAACACAAATCAGCACCGCAAACCAATTAATCATTGGTAAAATGCTTTGTATATAACCACTGGTAAAATAGTTGGCACAAAGGCTGGTTAAATGCTTGGCATGCAGACACTGGTAAACTGGTTGGGAAATTGGCACTGCACACAGCCAGGCACTGGTTAAATGCTTGGCACACAGACAATAGTAAAAATGCTTTGTACACAGACCACTGGTAAAACAGTTGGCACACAGACTGGTAGTTTTGGAACCTTAGCACAAAATCGGGCCCCTTCTTGGCCAAGGGCCCTGGTGCGGTTGCATCCCCTGCACCCCTGGTAGCTACGCCCCTAGGTGGAGAGGTGGGGGGAGAGTGACAGACGCCCCTCCAATCACTAGTCGCATGCTTACTGCGCCTAATGGTAAATCCTGGTCTTGCTATTCTGTCTTAAAATACATTACAGTGCACGTAATATATGCCTTGCAGCGCTGAAGTCCTGAGTTTGATTCCACCCTTGGACACATCTGCAAGGAGTCTGTATGTTCTCCCTGTGCTTGCGTGGGTTTCCTCCGGTCACTCCGGTTTCCCCCACAATCATAAAGACATACTGATAGGTTGTATGTGTCAAATAAAGTAGCCTCCAGGGATGGACATGGTCAGCAGCAATGTTCAGGTAGGCTGTGTAGCGTTTAAACAATGTTCAATTGGGGCCAAAAGTGTTCCAAGAAAATGCCCCCAACACCACAACCCCACCACCAGTCTGAACTGTCACTGACACAAGGTAGGATGGATCCATGGATTCCTGTTGTTTACGCCAAATTCGGACCCTACCATCTGAATGTCACAACTGAAATCTTGTGTAGCCTTGTTGAAATCTGCTTAGCCATGTTGTGTGTTCAGAGATGGTATTACACACCTTGGGTGTCACCAGTGGTTATTTGAGCTACTGTAGCTTTTCTATCTTTTTAGACCAGTCTGATCATTCTCCTCTGACATCAACAAAACGTCCAAAGAACTGACGCTCTTTTTTTCTTTTTCTCTTTTTTAGACCATTCTCTGGAAACCCTAGTGATGGATGTGGGTGAAATTCCCAGTAGATCAGCAGTTTATGAAATACGTAGATTGGCTCTTCTGGCATCAAAAACCATGTCACGTTCAAAGTCAATTAAATCACCTTTATTCCATATTTGCTCAGTTTGTACTTCAGCAACTTGTTCTTCACAACGTCTAAATGCATTGAGTTGCTGCCTTGTGATTGGCTGATTAGCTATGTATGTTAACAAACAATTAGTTACCTAATAAAGTGGTTGGTGAGTGTTCATCCGCACACACAACAGATATTAAATTAAAGGGAACATGGTGTATAAGCTGTAATGGAATGATTCGGTTTTTGCCAAGACTGTCCCAACTAACCCCTTCACTTCCATTGCAGTTGGATGGGCCCTTTAAAACAGGACTGCCCTGCTAAAATGGGGAGTGTTAAGGAGTATGTTTAAATGAGGGAGGGTATTTTATGGATGGCTATTCTCAGAGTTAGGAGAAGCTGTCGCTGGTGTAAGAGGGAAGAATCTCTTTGCTATCTTCTTCTGGACATTTTCTCCTTGATGACTTGGTTATACATTCCTATTTGGTGATTGTGTCATCACGTAGTGTTAATTGGCAGGTTAAATTCAAAAGATTAAGCAATGGTTTATATATTAAGTTATGATACATACTGTAAGTGTGATATTTTATAATGGGAGCTGCAGTGGTATATATCCTTATAAAAATCACTCAGCTATGTCATTAAAGCTGTACACACAGTACAGATTTCTGAAAGATGACAGACAGGATCTGCAAGATTGATGATCTGCCTATGTATATGATAGGCTGTGTTGCAGTGTGAGAGGCAAGTATGGGGGCAGAGCGAGATAGCCTGCAGGATTTTACAACATTAGATAGTGAGATTGTGGCTTATAAGGTATCACTAGGTATCAAAGAATTATCCTTTCATTACAAATATTTTTTGGGGTTTGCTGACCATTTAAAAAGTGAATTTTCCCTTTTAACCCAGATGTTCTGCGGAAAGGTTTGTATTCTGTTTAATACATATGATTGTAGAGTAGGGGTCAATGTCAATGTTGAGAGCTCTATTTTTTTAAAAATGCATTTGACCTTGAAGATAGAGGTGACATTCTGGTGTCTTGTATGTAAATAAGCCTCACGAAAGAAAACAGTTCTAGGTCCAATTCTTCATGTTATCTCTTCAGTAAATTTGATAGCTAGTGCTTTCATACATCATTAGAGTAATAGTGCCTCTTGGTGCTTAGCCCAGATTCTTCAAGCACTATAAATATGTTATTATAACATTTATACTGCCACTGCCACTAGAAGTGTCTCACCCCTTTATCCAGCACGTAGGTGCCCAACAGATCAAGAAAAATTGCATCCCACAAGACCACCAGGTTAAGTGCAGGTGTTCGGGTGGACCAGGACAGACCCCAAACATCAGGTAGGTTGGACACCCTTGATCCAGTAGATTGTTGTCATTTATTTTAAACATTCCCAACATAGAACACACAGGTCAGCCAATCTGCCTCCTCTGTGCTGGATCAGATTTAAGTCTGGTTATATTTCCTAAGCTAATCACACATAGTGAGCGGAAGGTGGCTGTAGACTATAAGGATATTAGAAGGCAGACATTGAACAAAGTTGGCGGCTTCATGTTTATTACTCTTGAAACCACAGTAATGACATAACAAGATTGGAAACAGGACACATTTTATTTATGTATCTTTAGTCTTGTACAGTTCACCTGGACATATTACTGGGAAGACTGAGAAGGACAGAGTCTCCTCAATGAATGCCATGTATAAGTTACTAGAATGTTTGTCATTGTTTAACTACACCACATTTCGGGTCAGATTAGGCACTATGGGGCATATTTATAAAATAACATTTTACCTGCTGCTATCGCTCTGGGTAAATGCTCCTTTCACAATTCAATATCCCACTGCGTGATTTTAACGTTAGCTATTAGCTGGTGTTAAAATCCAGCTGTAAAACTAGATATTGAATCACAAGAGTCGGATGTGCGGACGTTTTTTGCGTAACCCATGCATCCGACACTTATATGGCGTTAAAGTCGCGCTAAACAGTAGCGAACCGGTTAGCGAGACTTTAACTCCATATATTTGCCCAGCAAGTCTGGTTAAATCAGCCCCTATATGGTTTCATTAATTTTGCTAAAATCCGCACCTCAATCTGGACTAATCAGATGTATGTATGTATGTAGTTACCTTTTTACTGGTCTACTGCAGTTGGAAAACATCTGATAATTTTTTTCACCCACACCATAAAATATTTTCAAACAAAATGACCAATGGTAATATCAGTCGGACTGATGATAATAATGTATGGTATGTACCCAGCCTTATAGTAATGCAGTAACTGACTACTTTCTGGCTCCTCCTACAGTCACTGTCACTGACAATTCTCCCATCTTTAATATTGGAGAGCATATGTTAATGAAGGAGGGGGAGGAGCAAGAAATCAGGCAGTTACTGCTTTAGTATAATTCCACAGTAGTGGTGTGATGTGTGGTGAATATAAAAGTTATATTTTTATATCTTGGTGTGCCACTATTACATTTGGGTAACTGACACACAGACTCTACTTTAGTGGGCAGGGCCATTTGGGTAGGAAAGAATATCTAAAAATAGGTCTATGTATAATTACAGACCTATAACACACCTAAGCCTCTTCTATAGAGGGTTATATTTTGTAAATCCCCCAAATATTGATCTTGACCCGCGAACGGTCCAGCGCCATGGACAGTTTCTGACGCGTCCTTTGCATTGTGCACGCATGGGTACACAGAGTAAAGGAATGTGGATACGCTGGGGACTGTCAGTGATAAGACAGCACTGGACCGTTTGCTGGTAAGTTTTGCCTTCTCTCCTGCAAATTTTACTGAAGAACAGGAGGTAAGACACAGCTCATTTACCTCCTATTCTTCAGCTAAACTGATCAAAGCAAACGTAAAAAATCGGTGGACATCCTCCTTTTTTCCTGCCCTGGTGGTTACACCAAAGGACCTATACATGGCATTCCATCCTCCGTCTGATTTTTCAACTTATTCTGTATCCTCTCCTGAGAGCTGCCTCACTTTTTTCTTTCCCGTTTGGAAATAAAAGGAAGTGGTAGTATATTAGTAATATACTGTAGGCATGTGCACGGTGCACTGTTCCAACACGGTATTGCAAGGACAGCTGTTTGCTGCAGTGGGGATTGATTAGATTAATTGCTAATGCAGAGGGTACAGTAGATATTACCCCGCGGATCAGGGACACCAGTAAGAGGAAGGTGCTCAGGTGTAATAGAATCAGAAAATCACTTATTCCTTAAAGAGAAACTGTTAAAAGTTCATAGATAAGGTGGCAAACTACAGCTAAAGCTGCATTCTTCCAAATACTCATTTATAATGAGAAATGAATGTTCACCTAATCTTTCCTATTTCTCTAATGGTTAGGTCACACTATGTGCTTTGCGTTCCATTTTCCGCCTTGGGTGTGTTTTGGACAATGTAATTTGTCCGCATTCCGGATATTACAAATCACATAACGGAATGCACCGCACATAGTGGGACCTAACCTTACTAAGGGTGAAAGGCACAGTGTTTTACTTCTTCCTCTTTCTCACTTTGCTGTATTCTACTGCATTTTAATGGAGAACTGTGGACTAAAACACATTTTAGCATGATTTGCAGACCAGAAACCACTGATTACAATTATATATTACTTATTGTTCTAAGCAATTCATAACCAAAGATACACCTGAGTGAGAGAAGTAAAATGTTTACTTTTCTGCCTTTCCCTTCTTCTCACCCTGTGGGACAGCAGACATGCTCAGTTTGCCTTATTCAGGATAAATGGCCAAATTAAATAAATGAGTTTTAGGCCAAAGTTCTCCTTGGATATTTATGACCTGTATAAATTAATTGTGGTCTTATATAGAAATAAATACTGTTCTGCGTTCACTTTGTGAGCAGCTGTGTATATCCTTATAGATCAATAAGGTATGTTGCAGAGTCGCACTCCAATGCAAGAGGTGATTGGAGCGATGAAGAGGTTGTGATTATTTGATGTGTGGTTTGAAATAAATTCACCTCTTGCATTGGAGTGCGACTCTGCATCATACCTTATTGATCTATATTGTTTTCCTTGGAAGTGGGGAACCAGAGGTCTGCACCCAGGTGGACAGTGTGCATATGGACTGCTTTCATATAGTGTACAGTATATCCTTATACATGATACTCTTGGTTTTTAGGGGGGTTGTAGTGGTTTTTAGTATTGTGCATGGGTCTGCTGAGTGATATCCCTTTGTGGGCTGTGTAACGTAGTTGATAAGGATTTGCTTTGTCTTTCATTCTAGTATATAATTCTCAGCTAGGCCCCTGTATATCTTAAGCCTTTGACACATGTAAGATCAGTATTGTTTAGAAAGATTGTTAAGCGTTCAGTGACTATTTATCTAAGAAGCAACGTTCAGACAGTCAGAACCCGAGAACGACCGAGAGATCCCATCCCATGGCGCAAAAAACAATGGAATTCTTCTCCTAGCATCATATGATAATGCAGCAGGACAGATAACTAAATGAAGTCGGGGGGAGCCTGTAAAGCGCTTGATTATTGGCAGGAGGGATCATTCATCAGACACAAAGGTTGTCTGTGTACTAGACTTAAATAATAATGAAAGAAGAAAAAAATTAGAGAGCAGCACCCACAAACGTTTTGACAATTGATGGCAATGGGGATTTTTTTATGTCCTACCGAAACTGCTCTTGTCTTCAGACAGTCAATGTCTCCTCTGTTGTTGTTACATTTTAACTACGTGTTACATAGCAGTAAAGGAGCTCCAGGAAAGTAAGTCAGTGATTGGCTGTGAAGCTTACACCACAGCCAATAACTGTATTTGTTTCCCAGAGCTGCAGAGGAGACAGCAGTGTTGCAATGAGGGAATAGGCTGTGTAAGTAATGATAGAAGATGTTTTGGTAAAGGTAAGTATAGTGGAAATTGTGCCTGGGGGTAGCTTAACGTGGTGCTAAAAATTTGTGGTGAGGGAGGACAAGCCCTGTAAAAGACAGCATAATAACCCTAACCCTCCTCCTTCTCTACCATTAAAGTACACAGGATGAGAGCTTAAACCGCTAGATCCTCACCCCTGGGTTTGCTTTCATTTGGATCAACTGGTAGGGATCAAGGGTTGAATTAAAGGTTGGACTACATGGATGTATGTCTTTATTCAACCTCCAATACTATGTAACTCTGTAAGCTAAAGTTGTGCTTGCTGGGTCCGGTACTCCCCACCTAGCGGTCTCTGGGGCCTAACCTATGAAAGATGCAATCAGCGGTATGTGCTCCTTTCCATTGGCCAAGTCCAGTTTCAGGGAGAGAGGGCAGACAAGCAGAAATTTAGGTAAGGACAGTTTAGGATAGACTGCATGGTTAAGCAGTGAAATGCGTTGACTTTAGAATATAAAATTTGGCCCCTGTGGACACAGCCTGTCCAAGGGGATAAACGAACTGTTTCATTTCGCAAGTGGATTTTTGGAGTGCTGCTCTTGCTTCTGATTAATATACCACTGGCGCTGGAAGTTCACAAACATAACAATCAAGAAATCTAGGTAAGTTTAGCTGCCAAACAATTGCAAACCCAGTGGTGAGGACCTAGCGGTTAAGGTCCTTTAACTGGGTAATTAAACAGTGGAACGGGTGGGGTGGGCTGGAGTTGCATTTAAGTTAGGAGCAATCTGTATTGTGCCTTTTTATTCTGAGAGATGCTGTTTCCCTGCAATGATTGATTTGTTCATTTATTATGGACAATTAGGAAAGTTTCTTAAACTCTCCTGTTTCTGCCCCCCGCAGGGCTTCGTTTTATTGGCCCAAAAGGTTCTGCTTAGCGAACTTGGTAACTTCTGTATGTTTATAACCACAAACAGATATAATCTAATTTCAGAAAAACAAATCAGAGACTGAATTACTTTTTGATGTAATATTATCATCCTGTTGGGTGAATCATGTAGAGCTCATCAGAGATGAAGAAACTTATTCCCAAATACACATCCCAGATGTGTTAAAAATCCAGATAAGCTGGATGCTTAATGCTAGCAAGTCTCCAGCGTAGCAACGGTGATGATTTATTTACACGGCATAGCAAACAAGCTGGAAAACAAGACCATCTCCTTAAAGCTTCCACAATATTAACTCTTGGACTTACAATGGCAAATAAATACATACAGTGCATGTTACACAGCCAACACACTGGGTTAGGCCAGTCACTAGTCCAATACATGGGGGTTAAACAATAAGAGTGACTGCACTCTACTCACCATTGCACCTATCAAAACTACAAGGACCCAGACCCCCATGCAAGTTTCTTACCAGGTCCCCCTCAAACCCCCATCACGCCCCCTACCCAAACAGATCGTGTGCACCTTTACTTATATATCTGCGATCAGCTGCCTAAAAATAGGTGATTTTGGTACCATGCCTGACGATTACTGACCCCCTTAATCCCTGTCCCCCATGCCCAATAGTTACCCCACTGCACAAGTGTTGGCACCTTCCAATCAAGAAAAGCAAGATAAAATGGGGCAACTCAGCCACCATAGATATAGAAAACAAGAATTAAAGGGCAAGTCCACACTGATAGTTTTATTTATCCCCAGTCTAATAATTAGATCAGATCAAATGGAAATTGGAAAGGAAACCAGCATCTAACCGATCGGTTCTGTTTGTTTTCTTGGCAGAAACGGTCAACATTATGAGCACTACTGCAAACCTGTAATTAGTGATTGGTGCCAATACCCAGTAACCCCCTAATTCCTTGGCACTCCAGAAGTTTGGAAACTAAAACTCCCAGCATGCTTTGGTTGCTGGGAGTTGTAGTCTCTAAACTTCTAAAGGGGCATGGTTCAGCAAAACAAAACAAAAGAAGAAAAAAATTCCACCTGCCCACCTCTAAACCCCCCATAGAAGCACTTGGTCTTACCTGCTCAACTGTATGAGGGGTGAGGGCAGAGGAGAGGAACGTAACTTACGTGACGCGTGCTTCCGTGCACACTCGTGATGTCTCCTCCTTACTGCTCCGGTTTGCAGCCACATGGAAGGTAAGTAATGAATGACCTAAGTATAAGCCGAGGGTCGCTTTTTTGAGTCATTTTAAAAAATAAAAACCTCGGCTTATACTCGAGTATATATGTTAGATGATTGGACTTGCTGGTAAAGGAAAGCTAATCAAGCAATTTGTTATACTTGAAATGATCAGGCTCCCGACTAACAAATTACCACTTGGTACATTAAAGGGTTAACCAGACTGTTTGTGTCAACCAGTAGAGATGAATGAAGCAGGTACTTTTCAAAACCGGGACTCACCGCTTATCACTACCAGGACCATAATTAAATGGTTAATCTTCTAATAGTGACTTTGTGACACCATAAAGAGTCTATGGTAAGGATTGTTATTCTAGACGTGAACCACACTCAGTGTGAACAGACATAACCCCTGCTGTGCAGTTCAGTCATTTCCCCTGATGCCTCCAGATAAGCAAATTGCAGTGATTTATTGGCCTCTATAGCTATTTCCCCTTTGGCTGTTGCTCTTGTGCATGTACACACAACTACACAGACTGGGCTAATGTAGGTAATGCAGTAAACAGTTCACAGGGTTTTATTTTGTGCTTGCACAATATTTACACAACATCAGAGGGAACGTTGCCCTGTAGACCCAGTCGAATATCATTTATGGCTTCCTACACGTCTGTAGTGCCCAAAACCTTGCACTGCAACATTGGTCTGTTAAATGTCAAGATATTAAAAAAATATTGGATAGACATGAAGGAGCTGATGCAATAAAAGGTGCACAAGTGCCTGAGCTATTATTCTCATGTTATGCAATGGCAGTACCCCAGTAAAAAGCTAAAATAAAGTTAATAGCACAGGCAAACTTTTACACTTCCTATTGCATCAGCCCCAAAGACTGACTTATACTCACTCTTCCCCTGCTCCAAACCTGAATAGTCCCATGGTGAAGACCTAAACTGCTAACTCTTCCGCCGTACCAACTAGCTGTTACACTTACACAAAGTCTCCCTCGCCATTGCAGACTGTTCTGCCCCTCTTCTACTGTCAGTAAAAGCCCCCAATCTGGCCAATGGAAAGACACGTTTCTTGCAGAGCTTGTCTTCCTGTTGGCTAAATCACAAACTGCAGGGGCAAGAGGACCATAGTGGGGAGGGAATCGTACAACATCCGATTGGTAAAGTACCCAGGGATGAGGAAGATGTAAAGGTCTGAAATGTTATTGGTTCCTTCTAATGCCAATTATTGCTTCGCTCCACCTTCCTCGACCGATGGTCGAGGCACGTGCTTTATAATGGGAAAGTGACCTGACGTCTTTGGAGCTTCATTTATTCCGTATTCCTGCAGGGAGAGTGGACAGCGACAGACCATGCTTTCATATGGTATTTGGATACAGTTACCCTTTAAATACAACTTTAAAGCAAATATTATTCAGTAGATTTGGATTATCAGTATTCTCCTTTGTCTAGCCGCATTACATTTTTCATTGTAAAGTTATCAAGTAAACAATCAAAGATTTAACGGGAACAACAAGCTCAGTGCCGAACTCTCACATTAAAATGAATTCCCGGAATCACCTGAGATGCCAAGAAAATGAAGTATTCGTGATAGAGAAGGGATTCTGGATTAAAGTTCTCCATCGCCTCCAGGGAAATGAAATATTAAAATGGTATTTTGCATGTAGAGGAGAAATCTATCTAGTCAAAAGAGAATCCTGAATTATTGATTATTCCACAATAATGCATGGCAGATGGTTCTGAAGAAGTGCTGGATCTGAAAGGCCCGGCCATCAGTTCAAGAACATGTATGAATATATATATATATTGAAGATACAAAGTAATGAGCAATAATCATCTCTCCTGCTATATTATATTTGATGCATACGACACATTCAATATTATTTAGTGTCAGGTGATAGTTCAAACTTCTACTACTTTAGTAATACAAAGCAGCCAATCAGCAACTAACATTGAACAAGCAAATTAATGGGAGAGTCTAATTGGGTGTCAATAGTAGCCCAATCTCTACTATTGGTAGAGAGAAGTGTGGTATGGGCATCCGGAAGGGGTGGGGGGTGGAATCATGGATGGGGGGCAGTCTCCTTTTTTGTAGCAATTATTACCCTGCCGGTATGCAACTTTAAGTCTTTGGCCATGATCTAACCATCACTGCCATAAATGACGTCTGAAAAACAGAAGGGAAGACTGCAGTGAAGAAAAGTAAATTTAAGGGGTCCTCGAATTTTCAGGGATTCTCGAATTCGAAAGTTCGAGAATTACCGAAAACGGCCAGTGCACGCGTATGCACTACTTTAGTTTTTTTGCTTTTCTTCCTACGGGGACATGTTCTTCGGACCATTTCCCAGGTCCCAGAGCCATTTACAGTAAGTTACAACTGCTATTTAAGTCTGAAGAAATGCAAGTTAGAGTAGCGACTCAAAGTTATATTTTTACTCCTTTTGTTGCCCATTTGTATGTTCTCCCCGTGTTTGCGTGGGTTTCCACCTAGGCACTCCGGTTTCCCCCACAATCATAAAGACATACTGATATGTTGTATGTGTCAAATAAATGTTCTTAGATTGTAAGCTCTTCAGGACAGGGCCTGATGTGAATCTATGCATGTAATTGTAAAGTGCTACGGAAGATGTTGGTGCAATATAAATCCACAATAATAATAATAATAATTTACTGACCATGTCTCTACACTGATGCAATTGGGGTACCATTTTTATCAAGACGTAGGAGATTGATATTTGGTGGGCTTTTTTTGTACTGGGGATGAACGCGTTTGAGCGTGAGAAACACATAACAGGTCAATGAAACACATAACAGGTCAATGTGGGAGGCCACATGTGCTGCAATTCGTTTTTGGGGCACATGCATTTTTTTGCAAATCGCATGGATGAGAACATGCATTGACTATCGAAGTGTGTCCCTGGTTTTGTGCAAGAATCTGCTAAAAGTGTGACTTTCTACGTATAGAATTCTGCATGTATGCATGAGGGAAAGGCACCGTTTCCGTTCCAAAGCTGATTGTGTGTAGAGTCAAAAAAATATATTATTTGTTGCCGTTATTTCTGAGATTTCTAAAAATTGTTAAGCTAAAAAAAAAAAAGAAAACTGTTCAAATACAATTGTGCATTCCTCCCTTAGTTCATGCAGGGTCTTTGAGTCTTCCCATGCATGTGGCGGAGTTTTTTATTCTAGATTGGTTCATATTTGTGTTGGAAATTTCAGTTTCACCACTGATATTATATTTTAGGGGGAAAAATAGTGTCTGGAAGTAAAGTGTAACTGCGTCTGGATTTAGGTGTTAAAACTTAAAGAATGCCACACAAAAAAAACTTGTATGTAGTTCTGTTAAAAAACAGTGTGTACTAAAAAAAATGAATATATAATATTTCCAATTCCTGTAAAATTGTGACTTAACTAAATGAGTTAAAGGGCATGTCCACCCCCAAAACTATAATTTCTCCCACTACTGGCCCCAGTCTGTAGTGCATAAAAACCTAGCAGAGTCCATATAGGACTCTGACTCCTGTCTCTCCTCAGGGAGAATTTTGCCATGCGCAGTGCAGCCCTCCCCCCCCTCTCCCCCTCCCTCCCGTTTTGGTCTCCCTCCCTGTAGCACAAAACCCTTTTTATATGTTGTAGAGCTTCCTCCCCCAGCCCCAACCACATTATTATTATGGCCATAAATTCCACGAACTTTACTTACCATCCCTCTATCCTCCGCCATTCTGAACTGCCGGCAGCCTCGTCCATGATTGGCTGCCTCTTAGCCAATCACAGACGCGGCTGCCGGTCCAGCCCCCTGCTTGCAGTTTCAGGATAGAGGGAAGGTAAGTAAAGATCGGGGGAGTTTCTGGCCATAATAATAATGCGTGTGGGGCTGGGGGAGGAAGCCCTACAACATATAAAAATTTTTTAGAAGGGTGGACATGCCCTTTAAAAATCCTAAAAAAGTGCTAATTCTGCTGTTCAAAGCCTTTAGCTCAGCAGTGTTTCCAGAAAGTCCCAGTGTGTATAGACATTCTTGCCATTTGTAGGATCCATTTTTGAATTGCCTGAGGTCTTGCAACAGATGTTGATCAAGTTGTAGCAGAGAGAATTGAATTGGTCCGTTAACATCACATTGCAGGCCTGATAATTTCATCATGTTCTTTTTAGGCTCCCCAGAGAAGGCTGAAGAAAGTAACTTCGATATTTTTGTGGCAGATTAGTTGTGATCACTCTAGTTACGCATTTGCAGTAATACCAAAGTGCAGTACAGACAGGGAAAGGTGAAAGGTGGGGAGTACACAAACACATAATTAGTAAAGGTGGCCATATACTAGTTGGGCTTTACAGACAAGTCAATTTTCGATACGACAAACAGTTCCAGACAGTTCTCGAGAATGGCATGGGTACGTCAGCAGGCTTCAGAGACATTATCATCTACAGCTGCAACTCTTTCAGATCGTGGCACACCTGGCAATGCAAAGCACATGAACTCTTATAAAATCTTTTGGGCCTCATTTACCCAGAGCCGCAAATTGCTCCGGGCAAATATGGCTTTCGGTATTTAATACTGGATTTGCACCTTGTGGTAAATTTACCCCAGCGCCACTTTTGTGAAGTGCTAATTTTACAAAACAAATATTTTCTATGTATTTATCCCCCTTGTATGACTTTATTGTATTTTAATAATGTACAGCGCTGCGTCCCCAAGTGGCACTTTATAAATAAACATATACATACATACATACATACATACATACATACATACATACATACATACATACTTCATTAGTTACAATAATAGGGTTTGTGGCAATGCAGGTTTGGACAGTTTAATGCGATTAACCCTGTGTAGTGCTTTTTAAAGTTCAAACTATTGGTTCAGTATTTGGATCTAGGCACATTAGAACATGCAATGACATTCATGGCTTTTGGGTTGTTTTTAGGGAGAGGTTTTGCATATTTCAAGTGGAGAATGACAATTCCCAGCATTCCTAGCTGGCCTAGCTTTACAAACATAGCGGCTGTAGCTGCCATGGAAATTTTCTTAATAAATGTATTTACTGAGGCGTTTTACACCAGATGCTCTCATTTGAGCAGAGACGTGCCGTGTGCTTGATTACGGTTATTTGATTCACACACAAGGCAGTAATTCTAAGAAAAGTACATTTGCCTTGGAAATAAACAGAATGGGTTAAAGCTCCATCTTCTGGTGCAGGCTGGGAAGGTTTGATTGGTTTTTTTATTAAGCAGAGCTCCAGTCCTACGGCTGTTCTCACCTGTAACCCCCCAGCAGGTATTTGGGGAAACTTCACAAGTGTTTGGAATTGCAAATGACTTTCCAGTTGCTATTGAACTACAACGTGCAGCCATCTAAGCCTGAGAGCCATCAATTATTCCACGCCCAGCTGTTTACCCTCAGACTCATAACTGGTGCATATACCAGTGGGAGAGTCTTTATGCTACTACAATAAGGGCCCACTAGCAGTAGACGGGAGCATGCACGATATCAGTGCTGCGTGATTGTGCACTGTGCTTACGGTAATTAAACTATCAGAACAAAAATGGTGATTGCATGTGCTCCAATATCACACAGGAGCGCAGCGCAAGTAGTCGGGCCGCTCTAATAGGCTACCACAGGCATTCGCTCACACTAGTGCAATCTGATTGCCCTTACTGTCAGCCCACTCTTCACCCAAACTGATGTGGATGGCACAAGTGTTGAAAGTATTGAAAGTTGCAGAGACATAAATAGGTAGATATTAGGGAAATCCCCACATCCTAATACAATGGATTCGTGTGTAAATCCCACAAAATTAAAGGTTGTACACGCTGATATAAAAATAATAAACATCATTGAAACAAATGGTAACCTCAATAACAGGCCTTAATCACCTGACACTTTTGCACATCCCATAACTTAATCATAGGCGATCTATCATCTACAGGTACCGTACCCTACATGGCCACATATATACGTGACACAAGTGTTTGTGTTTTTTATACAAGAAATGTTCGTAGAAAGTGTCAAAATACAGCACGTAATGTTAAATCAACTAAACTGGACTTGTTTTAGTATCTCACCACATACAGAATGTCTGGAGGTTTATTTTAGCTGTTTAAGTTACAGAACTGGAGGTCAGTGTCACCATATACAGTGAAACAATATATATAACAGGGGTGCCAGATTTCAGTATATATATATATATATATATATATATATATATATATATATATATATGTATAATACATACGTAGGCAAAGCTGCATAGTTTAGTTAAAAACAAGTTAAAAGCAAGTCTATCAGCCCACTATAAACATGACAGCCTGAAAATAACCCCAAAATGTAATTTGTAAGTATTAGAAACTATCACGGAGAGCCACTAGTGGCACAGGAGATTTTAAATACACATAGCAGCTCTCCATGCATCGCCACCTAGAGTTAATCCATCGTGGTTATTTTAATGCTAACCATTTAGATAAAACATTACTTGCGGTGGCTGCAACTGGACTGCCCCATTTGTTCATGCCGGAAATTTTCTTGCTGTCCATTCAAGTTCAACTGACAATATTTGGACCCGATCTTTTGTGTAGACCACTCGATTGTGTCAAATATATGCCAATGTGTACCCAACATAAATTTGGTTTGATATTTTCTTAAACAGCCCATTGATAGAGATGTTCGAAACTGTCGAGTTTCGTTCCGTTTTCGAATTTTCCGGAAAATTCGAAGTTCGAAAACAGACCCATAGAAGTCAATGGGAGAAAAAAATGTGAAAGTTTCTGTCCATTTTGAGGGACAAATAGTAATAGTAGGTTACTGTAAATGACAGAGACCTGGGGAATGGTCTACCTTCGATATAAATAGAAAATTCTAAAAATCCGGGTTCTGTGAAGTTCGGGAGTTCCGGAAGTTTTGTCGGGCCTTCGAAACCCTCAGATTCAATTTGAACCTGGGTTCTATTCGAACCCGCATTAGATCTCTACATATTGATAATCTGCCATGATCTACTGACGTCTGACAGTACAAACATTTTCCCCCCAAATTTTTTTTTAAAAATTCCATATTTACCAGCCCTTAGTATGTCTGGTGCTGGATGCTGTCAGGTTGCCATGGTTACAGGCTAAATTAAGCTTACAGGTGAAAAGAAAGTGACCAATGCACATCAGTCTTGAGGCTCATGTGGTTTATGAGGTAGAGCACATATGTGATGTTTCGGTGTAGAGAAAGGTACCTCTATATATAAACACATAAACATCACGTATGTGTTCTATTTAGGGGATAAGACTTGGTAGGTATCAATAAATTTCTCATACTCTCATTTATTAAAAACATCAGATCTGTGGTAAATCCAAAATTATTTTTCCAGTCATATAAAGCCATATAGGATAGGACTGGACATTGCATGTGTGTAGTGGGAATATCAGGGTATCAATTTCCTGTATCGGGCCAAGCACATTGGGGGTGATGTATTAATGGGTGCAAACCAGACAAATCAGTGTAAACCCCACACTAACTGGTGTATTATGCTGTAAACATGGGTTTAAAGGATGTGTACACTGGGGAGATGGATTTTTTTCAATTGCCCATTTCTGGAAAAAATCATTCTTCCCAACTATCACTGTACCATTTTTGTTGATCTGTCCCCTACTTCTTTAGACATCCAGTATAAAATCTTACATTTCAGCTGTCAATCAAGTGCCTTACTATCATGAACTCTTCTGTATAGTTTTGATGGCTACCTCCATAAGTTTGCTGCTACAGCCTGCTAAACCCTGGATAAATAAAAGCAATTAGTTCAATAAGTTGGCCAAATTATTTTAAGCCTAGTCACCACGTCAAGGTTGCTTAAAATAATTTGCTTTTATTTATCCAGGGTTTAGCAGGCTGTTTGTAGTAGTAACCTTATGGAGGTAGCCAATATGCAATTAGAATTGTTTGTGCACTAGAATTCTGTTTTTTGTATGTATTATATTTTTGGTCTCTAGTTGCACTTTAATATGGATGTACAACAGCCCAATTTTCTATATATTGTGTGTATGTATTGTTGTTACATTGAAGGTTTGACCAAGCCTTCTGGGAAATTGTACTCCACCCAGAGTTAGTTCATGTGCTCGTTTGAGTAAAGTACTTTAAACTAGAGAGTCAGCTTCAAGCATCCAGGCCACACAGGAGAAGCTGTCAGCTCATTCAGCCAAAAAGGCAAGTACCAGTAGGTTAGGACCCAGTTAAAGAAAGCGGCCTTGACGTGGTGACTAGGCTTAAATTAATTTGGCCAATTTATTGAACTAGTTGCTTTTATTTATCCAGGGTTTAGCAGGCTGTAGCAGCAACCTTATGGAGGTAGCCAATGTGCAATTAGAATTGTTTGTGCACTAGAATTCTGTTTTTTGTATGTCCTTTAATGTAGGAATTGAGGCAACTGGTCGGCCAGGAGGAAGGACTGTCGGTCGTGGCAAAAACATCTGTGTCCAACAATTAGCCATGTCCGATCGTACGTTCCTCTGATTCGGACGAACAAACGGTGTGCGGCCAGTTGCGGCAGCAAGAAGAAACCATACAATAATTCAAGATCAAAGAAAGAAAAAAAGCTGCAGCACCACGGTAGATCGAGATTAACATCATTTTATTAAATATCTTTAAAAAATCTCTCTCAGATATATCACAGCAATTTCATAGAGCTAAGGTAAGGATCCTTGCAGCGCTGAGGTCCTGAGTTCGATTCCACCCTTGGACGCATCTGCAAGGAGTTTGTATGTTCTCCCCGTGCTTGCGTGGGTTTCCTGCGGGCACTCCGGTTTCCTCTCCACAATCATAAAGACATGCTGATAGGTTGTATGTGTCAAATAAATGTGCTTAGATTGTAAGCTCTTCGGGGCAGGGCCTGATGTGAATGTATACATGTAATTGTAAAGCGCTATGGAAGATGTTGGCGCTATATAAACCCACAATAATAATAATAACATGCTCTTTGAAGGGTCACTATACCCACTCAAACAAATTTACATTATCTGAAACTACAATTTGAGAGAAGTAAAATGGTGGTACTCACATATTAATCTGTGTTTGGTTTGTCATTAAATTCTTAATGTTCAGTGAGTGCTCCTAATTCCCCCCACCCTCCCTTACTCACTGCCTTCTTGTAGGGTCTGTGACACTTGTAAGATCTGCACAGCCTCACCATGGACACTGCTCTCCTTTCACATCTCCCCCTCCCTTCCCCTGCTGTCTTTTCTCTGCTGATTCTCTTAAATGTTGCAGAAAGTGTGCTGGCAGGCAGACAAAGTAAGAGGTCAGCATAATTTCTGCTCCTGGAGTGACAGGTCTTTCTCTGTAAATGCTGTAATTAAAACAATGATTTCTCAGGATCTACAGCTCAGATTTAAAATCTGCTGTATGTAAAGGTATAATTTTTGAAAATAGATACCCTTTAAAGCATGGCGTCTGCACATACCCCCCCTGGATTTTGTCCTCTTTTTTTTTTCACTTTTTTTTTTTTGGATGGGCTCACGGGTCGGGTCCGACTCCCGTCCGAGAAAATTGGCATTGGGAGGAGTGGCTGAAGATGGACTCACCTTGAGGAGGAGCCGCCTTTCTTCAGCAATGCTCAGCTGTCCAATGAGAGGGGGAGGAGAGCACGTCATGAGAGTGCGCACCATAGCACATTGTGTTTCTCACGCTGAAGGAGTTTTCACTGCTGTATCCAAAGAGAGGGGAACACAGGGAGAGGGTGTGGCCTCACTGCACATTTCATGGCTCTGTGCATGATCTCTCTGACTGCTTGCTAGGCTTGCCTCTGCGGTGCTTACACTGACCGTTTTTCTGCAGCCTCTGTGGGAGTTCCAGCTGATCTGCCTGGGACCTGATTAACTTGTATTCCCATGCTACGGTAACACAGCCAGTGGGACAGGGAGTCATGGAGCAAAGGGACAGATACACAGTAACCTAGTCAGCCTCCTTGACATTCCCATTTAAACCTTACAGCATGGCTCCTTCAATTATTACATCAATTTATTTCATGTTAAACTTCAAATGAAACCATATTTGTTTTGGAAGAACTACAGTTCCCAGAACCCCCAATCAATTCTTCCCAATGATAAAATTGTATTAGAAGAACCAATTCTATTAGAGATGACTCACCCCCTATGCCTCCATCCATCCCCATCTTGTCAGTCTGTGTCACACAAGTCGGGTGCTGATCATTTCTGTAAGTAGTGGTACTTCTAGCTGTAATTATATATTCAGCCTGCTGAATTAAGAGGGAGCTGCTGGGTTGTGAAGAAGTGAATCTGGGGGAGAGAGGTGACACTGCCTGGTGCTATCTATCATCTATCTATCTTTCTATCTATCTATCTATCTATCTATCTATCTATCATCTATTTATCATATATCTTTCTATCATCTATCTATCTATTATCTATCTATCTATCTATCTATCTATCTATTATCTATCTATCTATCTATCTATCTATCATCTATCTATCATCTATCTATCTATCTATCTATCTATTATCTATCTATCTATCTATCTATTATCTATCATCTATCATCTATCTATCTATCATCTATCTATCATCTATCTATCTATCTATCATCTATCTATCTATCTATCTATCTATCTATCTATCTATCATATATCTATCATCTATCTATCTATCTATCAATCTATCTATTATCTATCTATCTATCTATCTATTATCTATCATCTATCTATCTATCATCTATCTATCATCTATCTATCTATCTATCATCTATCTATCTATCATATATCTATCTATCTATCTATCATCTATCTATCTTTCTATCTATCTATCTATCTATCTATCTATCATCTATCTATCATCTATCTATTATCTATCTATCTATCTATCTATCTATCTATCTATCATCTATCTATCATCTTTCTATCTATCTATCTATCTATCTATCAATCTATCTATCTATCTATCTATCTATCTATCTATCATCTATCTATCTATCTATCTATCTATCTATCTATCATCTATCTATCTATCTATCATCTATCTATCATCTATCTATCTTTCTATCTTTCTATCTATCATCTATCTATCATCTATCTATCATCTATCTATCTATCTATCATCTATCTATCATCTTTCTATCTATCTATCTATCTATCTATCTATCTATCTATCTATCTATCTATCTATCTATCTATCTATCTATCTATCTATCTATCTATCACCTATCTATCTATCTATCTATCTATCTATCTATCTATCATCTATCTATCATCTATCTATCTATCTATCTATTATCTATCTATCTATCTACCTATCTATCTATCTATCTATCTATCTATCCATCCATCTATCTATCTATCTATCTATCTATCTATCTATCTATCTATCTATCTATCTATCTATCATCTATCATCTATCATCTATCATCTATCTATCTATCTATCTATCTATCTATCTATCTATCTATCTATCTATCTATCATATATCTATCATCTATCTATCTATCTATCTATCTATCTATCTATTATCTATCTATCTATCTATCTATCTATCTATTATCTATCATCTATCTATCTATCATCTATCTATCATCTATCTATCATATATCTATCTATCTACCTATCATCTAACTATCTATTAAAAAATTAGCTTATGACGTCACTCAACGTCAATATAAATTTACCCTAAGAAAGAAGAAACAAAACTACATTCAAAGTAAACTTAAAAAACTTGAACAATCTCTCGAAGACAACTCATTCTGGGAGACTTGGAATCACATTGGCACAAAATCCAAACAAAACAAACAACACATCCAAAATGGCAAAGTCTGGTTTCACTACTTTAAAGATCTGTACAAAGTAATCCCTACACAAGATCTTACTCCAGAACAAAACCAGATCATCAACAAACTAAACAATATGAAGGAGAAGATCAAGGACTTCCAAAATCCATTAGATACATCTATAACACTGCAGGAAGTAGCTGACAAGATTAAGCTTGTGAAGGTTCTCATTCATCCAGGTCATGGCCTAGTCATCCGACTGGCTTTCTCAACCCCCCCACCTCGACACCAACTGTCTGCCATGTACAATGCTGTTTTGACACCTTACTCTGGGCGTTCCTATAACACCTCTTAGCCACTATCCAATCATGTCCTTAACACTTGGCTGTGATATGCTAATTGGGATTTTCCAGGGTACATAATTGCCACAGATTCTTGTACAAGTCATTCTGAATTGAGAAAGCCAGTCGGATGACTAGCGAAACATCTTCAAGAACTACATTTCAAGTCCAGTTGATCTAATTGAATACAACAGATATACTGACAAGATTAATCTCTTACAAAGTAAAAAAGCCTGTGATATGGATGGAATTCTACCCGAAATGATCAAATACAGCTCCCCTGAAATACATACTGCAATATCCAAACTATTTAACCTAGTCCTATGTGTTGGGCACTTTCCTTAAAGGAGAACTAAACCCAATTTTTTATATTCCAGAATCTGAAAACAACCCCCCTAAAAACACCAATAAACTATAAAATGCCACTTTAGTAAACTCTGTTAAAGTAAATGTAAGCCTGTTAAGAACTGGATGAAGTATCTGTGTGTATGTGCAGTGTCAGACCACACCTCCTGACCTCAGTCATATGCTTCCTTCTTTATCTGTCCTGTAAAAGGATTGGCTAGATATTATTAATGGGTGTGACCAACTGTAACACGTTTCTGCCATAGCTAAGGACTGAGCATGTGCAGAACATAATAGTCGTTGACCAAACTGTGTGATACTAGAATGCTGAGAAGTAAAGCACAAACCATTTGTTATTTAGGTAAATTTCCCAGAGCCTGTATCAAAATGAGAGGTAAGACACAGATTACTGGTTTTATATCAAGGTGTTCTGCCTTCTAGTTCAGTTTTGTTCTGTGGCTTTAGTTGCCCTTTAAGTCTGGAATCAAGGTCTGATAACACCAATCCACAAAAGTGGAGACCGTTATGATCCAGCCAACTACAGAGGCATCTGTGTGAGCAGTGTACTGGGAAAACTGTATAACAGCATTCTAATAAGAGAATCATTACTTTCCTCACACAACATAACATTCTCAGTAAAAGCCAAGCTGGGTTCTTACCAAACCATCGTACCACTGATCCCATCTACACTCTGCACAGCCTCATAAATCATCATGTCCACAACACAAGGAATGGGAAAATATTTGCCTGCTTTGTGGATTTTAAAAAGGCGTTTGATGCAGTGTGGCACCCAGGCCTATTCCTAAAACTTCTGGAGAGTGGAATAGGTGGAAAAACATATGATGTCATCAAGAGCCTTTATACTGGTAATAAATGCAGTGTAAAAGTGAATGGGAAAAGAACTTCATACTTCCTGCAAGGTCGTGGGGGGTCAGACAAGGATGTAGCCTGAGTCCAACTCTCTTTAACATCTACATCAACCAACTGGCAGCAGCTCTAGAAACCTCATCAGCACCAGGACTTACTCTACATGACACCAATGTAAAGTTCCTGCTCTACGCAGATGACCTCTTACTACTATCACCAACAGAGAGTGGCCTACAAGATAGTGTAGCCATCCTGGAGAAATTCAGCACAACCTGGGCACTTCCCATAAATCCAAATAAAACGAAAATTATGATGTTCCAGAAGAAAAACAAAAAATCAACACATGACCCTTCATTCACTTTGAATAACGAGATACTCAGCGGAACAGAGAAATATACTTATCTCGGCCTGGAGATCAACCATTCTGGGAGCTTTAGGGCAGCTATAGAGACTTTGAAAGCAAAAGCCAGCCGAACCTTCTATGCAATAAGAAAACAACTGTATCACCTCAAACCACCGGTAAAAGTCTGGCTTAAAACCTTTGACAGTGTCATTTCCCCAATCCTACTCTATGGCAGTGAAGTATGGGGCCCTGTCACCTATTCAGACCAATCAAAATGGGAATCTGGCCCCCCAGAAATACTCCATCTAGAATTCTGTAAGCACCTCCTCCAGGTCCATCGCAGTACATCAAACAGCGCTTGTCGGGCTGAGCTTGGCAGATTCCCATTACTGCTTGAGATGCAAAAAAGGGCCCTATCATTCTGGGCTCACCTACAGAACAGTAGCCCCAACTCTTACCATTATAAAGCCTCACTACACAACAAAGATCAAGAAAAGCCATGTGCACTGAAACAACTCATCAGCTCCCTACTAACATCAAACCCACATCCACAGAGCCTGTCTAAACCTCAAATCACAGCCGCCATAACCAAGAGCCAATTGGATTACGTGGATGAATGGAAGAAACAAATAAAAAAAGTCCCAGAAACTAACTATATACCAGGCACTGGACAGAGACTACAAACTGGCCCCCTACCTGGAGAATATCACAAACCCTAAAGAGAGACTAGTCCTGAGTCTCTACAGACTGAGTGCCCACAGCCTAGAAATCGAATCTGGCGGACACAGACAGACATATAAACCAAGAAGTACAGACTGTGCCAGCACTGTGACCAGGGAACCTTAGAAGATGAGACCCACTTCCTTCTACACTGCCCCAAATACAAAGCAATACGGGACCCCCATTTCAAGATGATGTTGGACTTTATCCCAGACTTCAACTGCTTAGATGGAGAGAGAAAACTCTATATCCTGCTGGGAGAGGAGGAAGCCACAGGAAATATTGGGGCACACTATGTAACGGCATGGTACATCTGCATATATCTATCTATCTTCTATCTATATATCTATCTTTCATCTATCTATCTATCTATCTATCTATCTATCTATCTATCTATCTATCTATCTATCTATCTATCATCTATCTATCTATCTATCTATCTATCTATCTATCTATCATCTATCTATCATCTATATATCTATCAATCATCTATCTATCTATAATCTATCTATCTATCATCTATCTATCTCATCTATCTATCAATCTATCTATCTATCTATCTATCTATCATCTATCTATATATCTATCAATCTATCTATCATCTATCAATCTATCATCTATCTATCATCTATCTATCATCTATCTATCATCTATATATCTATCAATCTATCATCTAGTATTTATCTATCATCTATCTATCTATCATAGATGTCTGTAGTTGGAGATTTTCTTGTTTACAAGCCACGCCCGCACAATAAGCCATGCCCACTTGCCCGTTGCGGTGGCGCTCAATGCACGCCGTAATTCTTTCCTTGTGCCCTGGAAAACTTTCTGTGGACGCCCATGCTTTAAAGGGACACTAAGGTGAAAAAAATCACTTGCCTTTATCCATTTCTATATTTTTAGTGCTGCCTGTCACTAGATGCATGTCTCCTCTCTGTATCCACCCCCTCCCAAAACTGAGGCACAGCTATAGTGTGGAGCATGTGCAGTGGAGATGATCTGTGCCCCACTACAGTCAGTAGCATTCACCCAGTGACTTTGTGTTATAGTGAAAGTAAAAATGCTTTGCTATGGGAAGGTGCAGCACTGGGAGCTGTAGGAACTGCTAGAATGAAGTAAGATTTATTAAGTACTGCTGGAATCAAGTAAGATTTTAGCTGTAGGAGTTAAGCTGGCCATACACAACAGGCTCTGGCCTCGTTAGTTCTTGCATGGGTGACCACTTGGTAATACCAGGTGTCGTAGGAGGTCTTTTCTTCTGCGTCGCTCGACTGCATGCTTTTGATCATGGGGTCCCACGTACCCCAACGGTGGTCAGGAACCCCTCGTGAGGATCGGAGGTGCCCCAGGGAAGTAGGGGGCCAACCGCAACTGCCCAAGATTCTCCCTGACCAAGCCGAGAGACGAAAGGGAGCCCCATTTCCACTGGCTGGTGGGTGAGCGGTGGCCCCGTTTGAAAGTCTCTGGGAGAGGGTGAGAGTCTCTGGCTGGCTTGAAATCAGCCCAAAGGCAAAGTCTTATGGCCACCGGCGCACCAACCTAAACACATCCAATCTCATCTGTTCACAGAAGCCAAGCAGGCTCAGGCCTGGTTAGTACATGGATGGGAGACCACATGGGAATACCATGTGTCGTAGGAGATCTTTTCCTCTGCCTTGCTCAACTGCAAGCTTTTGACCATGCTGTACAGCGTACCATGAAAGCAGACAGGTACCCCCAGTGATAATCAGGGGGCCCCCCAAGACGCCCAGGAAGGCTGGGGTCCAACCGCGGCTGCCCATGATTCTCCCCTACCAAGCAGAGAGGCGAGGGAGGCTCCCCGGGACCACCAGTGAGGATTTGCGGTTAGCCGCATCTGCCCAGGGGGTGTAAGAGCCCATTGTGGGTGGAGGGCAAAGGAGCCCCATTTCCCCTGGCTGGTGGGTGAGCGGCATCCCTGGTTTGGAAGTCCCAGGGAGTGGGGGAGAGTCTCTGGCTGACTTGAAATCAGCCCAAAAGGAATGTCCTATGGCCGCCAGCCACACCAACCTAAACACATCCAATCTCGTCTGTTCACGGAAGCTAAGCAGGCTCAGGCCTCATTAGTTCTTTGATGGGTGACCACTTGGGAATACCAGGTGTCATAGGAGGTCTTTTCTTCTGCGTCGCTCGACTGCATGCTTTTGATCATGGGGTCCCACGTACCCCAACGGTGGTCAGGAACCCCCCCGTGAGGATTGGAGGGCCCCCAGGGAGGTAGGGGGCCAACCGCAGCTGCCCAGGATTCTCCCCGACCAAGCCGAGAGACGAGAGTAAAGGAGCCCCATTTCCTCTGGCTGGTGGGTGAGCGCTGTCCCTGGTTTGAAAGTCCCAGGGAGAGGGTGAGAGTCTCTAGCTGGCTTGAAATCAGCCCAAATGCAAAGTCTTATGGCCACCAGTGCACCAACGTAAACACCTCCAATCTTGTCTGTTCACAGAAGCTAAGCAGGCTCAGGCCTGGTTAGTACTTGGATGGTAGACCATGTGGGAATACCATGTGTCGTAGGAGATCTTTTCCTCTGCCTTGCTCAACTGCAAGCATTTGACCATGCTGAACAGCGTACCCTGACAGCAGACAGGTACCCAAAGTGATGATCAGGGGGACCTCCAAGACCCCTTGGTAAGGTTGGGGTCCAAACGCGGCTGCCCATGATTCGTCGCTGAGAGACGAGGGTAAATGAGCGACATTTCCCCTGGCTGGTGGGTGAGCGGTGTCCCTGGTTTTAAAGTCCCGGGGAGTGGCTTGAAATCAGCCCAAATGCAAAGTCTTATGGCCACCGGCGCACCAACCTAAACACCTCCAATCTCGTCTGTTCACAGAAGCTTAGCAGGCTCAGGCCTGGTTAGTACTTGGATGGGAGACCACATGGGAATACCATGTGGGAATACCATGTGTCGTAGGCAATCTTTTCCTCTGCCTTTCTCAATTGCAAGCTTTTGACCATGCTGTACAGCGTACCCTGACAGCAGACAGGTACCCCCAGTGATGATAAGGGTGCTCTACAAGACCCCCAGGAAGGTAGGGGTCCAACCACATCTGCCCATGTTTCTCCCCTACCAAGCTGAGAGTCGAGGGAGGCTCCCCGGGACCTCCAGTGAGGGTTTGCCGTTAGCCGCATCTGCCCAGGGGGTGCAAGAGCCCATTGTGGCTGGAGGGCAAAGGAGCCCCATTTCCCCTGGCTGGTGGGTGAGCGGCATCCCTAGTTTCGTAGTCCCAGAGAGTGGGTGAGAGTCTCTGGCTGACTTGAAATCAGCCCAAAAGGAATGTCCTATGGCCGCCTGCCACACCACATTAAACACAATCTCGTCTGCTTCACGACGAGCTAGCTGCGCCACAGCCTCTACGTTCTTGCGCGCAGGTGTACACCCTGGAGAATACAGGTGTCGTTGGAGGTCTTTTCTTTCTCTGCGTCGCTCGACTGCATGCTTTGATCATGGGGTCCCACGCTACCCCAACGGTGGTCAGAACCCCCCCGTGAGGATCGCGAGGGCCCCCAGGGAGGTAGGGGGCCAACCGCAGCTGCTGAGTGATTCTCCCTGACCAAGCCGAGAGACAAGGTAAGAGCCCCCATTTCCTCTGGCTGGTGGGTGAGCGCTGTCCCTGGTTTGAAAGTCCCGGGAGAGGGTGAGAGTCTCGGCGCTGTGCTTGAAATCAGCCCAAATGCCAAGTCTTATGGCCACCGGCGCAACCACCTGAACACCTTCATCTCGTCTGTTCACAGAAGCCAAGCAGGCTCAGGGCCGTTAGTACTTGGATGGTAGATCCCGTGGGAATACCATGTGTCGTAGGAGATCTTTTCCTCTGCCTTGCTCAACTGCAAGCATTTGACCATGCTGAACAGCGTACCCTGACAGCAGCAGGTACCCCAGGGGTGATCAGGGTGGACCTCCAAGACCCCTTGGTAAGGTTGGGGTCCAAACGCGGCTGCCCATGATTCTCCCTTACCAAGCTGAGAGACGAGGGTAAATGACAGCCCATTTTCCCCTGGCTGGTGGGTGAGCTGTGTCCCTGGTTTTAAAGTCCGCGGGAGGTTGGCTTGAAATCAGCCCAAATGCAAATTCTTATGGCCACCGGCCCGCACCAACCTAAACACCTCCAATCTCGTCTGTTCACAGAAGCTTGGCAGGCTCAGGCCTGGTTAGTACTTGGATGGAGACCACATGGAAATACCATGTGGGAATACCATGTGTCGTAGGCAATCTTTTCCTCTGCCTTTCTCAATTGCAAGCTTTTGACATGCTGTACAGCGTACCCTGACAGCAGACAAGGTACCCCCCAGTGATGATAGGGTGCTCTACAAGACCCCCAGGAAGGTAGGGGTCCAACCACATTGCTCTAGTTTCTCCCCCTACCGAACTGAGAGTCGAGGGAGGCTCCCGGGACCTCCAGTGAGGGTTTGCTGTTAGCCGCATCTGCCCAGGGTGGCAAGCCCATTGTGGCTGGAGGGCAAAGGAGCCCATTTCCCCTGGCTGGTGGGTTAGCGGCATCCCTAGTTTCTGTATCCCAGACAGTGGGTGAGAGTCTCTGGCTGACTTGAAATCAGCCCAAAAGGAATGTCCTATGGCTGCCTGCCACACCACATTAAACACAATCTCGTCTGTTCACGGAAGCTAAGCTGGCACAGGCCTCATTAGTTCTTGGATGGGTGACCACCTGGGAATACCAGGTGTTGTTGGAGGTCTTTTCTTCTCGTCGCTGCTGCCGCATGCTTTTGATCATGGGGTCCCACGTACCCCAACGGTGGTCAGAACCCCCCGTGAGGATCGGAGGGCCCCCAGGGAGGGGGGGCAACCGCCAGCTGCTCAGGATCTTCCCTGACCAAGCCGAGAGACAAGGGTAAGAGAGCCCCATTTCCTCTGGCTGGTGGGTGAGCGCTGTCCCTGGTTTGAAAGTCCCGGGGAGAGGGTGAGGGTCTCTGGCTGGCTTGAAATCAGCCCAAATGCAAAGTCTTAGGCCACCGGCACACCACCCTAAACATGTCCAATCTCGTCTGTTCAAAGAAGCTAAGCAGGCTCAGGCCTGGTTAGTACACAGATGGGAGACCACATGGAATACCATGTGTCGTAGGAGATCTTTTTCTCTGCTTGCTAAACTGCAAGCTTTTGACCATGCTGAACAGTGTACCCTGACAGCAGACAGGTACCCCCAGTGATGATCAGGGGACCTCCAAGACCCCTTGGGAAGTTTGGGGTCCAAACGTGGCTGCCCATGATTCTCCCTTACCACTTGAGAGAAGAGGGTAAAGGACTCCCATTTCTCTGGCTGTGTGGGTGCGGTTTGTCCCTGGTTTTAAGTAGTCTGGGAGTGGGTGAGAGTCTCTGGCTGGCTTGAAATCAGCCCAAGGCAAAGTCTTATGGCCACCGGTGCACCAACCTAAACGTAGGAGAGGTAGAGGGCCAACCGCAGCTGCCCAGGATTCTCCCTGACCAAGCCGACAGATGAGGGTAAAGGAGCCCCATTTCCTCGTGGCTGGTGGGTGAGCGTGTTCCTGGTTTTAAAATCCCGGGGAGTGGGTGAGAGTCTCTGGCTGGCTTGAAATCAGCCCAAAGGCAAAGTCTTATGGCCACGGCCGCACCAACCTAAAGACATCCATTTCGTCTGTTCACGGAAGCTAAGCAGAGCACAGCCTCGTTAGTTCTGGATGGGTGTCACCTGGGAATACCAGGTGTCGTTGGACGTCTTTTCTTCTGCGTTGCTTGACTGCATGCTTTTGATCATGGGGTCCCACGTACCCCAACGGTGTCAGGAATCCCCGTGAGGATTCGGAGGGCCCGCAGGGAGGTAGGGGGCAAACCGCAGCTGCTCAGGATTCTCCCTGACCAAGCCGAGAGACGAGAGTAAAGGAGCCCCATTTCCTCTGGCTGGGTGGGTGAGCGGTGTCCCTGGTTTGAAAGACCCTGGAGAGGGTGGAGTCTCTGGCTGGCTTGAAGTCAGCCCAAAGGCAAAGTTTTATGGCCACCGGCGCACCAACCTAATTACATCCAATTTCATCTGTTCCCGGAAGCTAAGCAGGCACAGCCTCGTTAGTTCTTGGATGGGTGACCACCTGGGAATACCAGGTGTCGTTTGAGGTCTTTTCTTATGCGTCGCACGACTGCATGCTTTTGATCATGGGGTCCCACGTACCCCAACGGTGGTCAGGAACCCCCATGAGGATCGGAGGGCCCCCAGGGAGGCAAGGGCTATCCGCAGCTGCTCAGGATTCTCCCTGACCAACCGAGAGACGAGGGTAAGGAGCCCCATTTCCTCTGGTGCGTGTGGTGAGCGCTGTCCTGCGTTTGAAAGTCCCGGGAAAGGGTGAGAGTCTCTGGCTGGCTTGAAATCAGCCCAATGCAAGTCTTATGGCCTCCGCGCGCACCAACCTAAACATGTCCATCTCGTCTGTTCACAGAAGCCAAGCAGCTCAGGCCTAGTTAGTACATGGATGGGAGACCACGTGGGAATACCATGTGTCATAGGAGATCTTTTCCTCTGCCTTGCTAAACTGCAAGCTTTTGACCATGCTAACGCGCTACCCTGACAGCAGACAGGCACCAACAGTGATGATTAGGGGGACCTCCAAGACCCCTTGGGAAGGTTGGGGTCCAAACGTGGCTGCCCATGATTCTCCCTTACCAAGCTGAGAGAAGAGGGTAAAGGAGACCCCATTTCTCTCGCTGGTGGTGTGAACGTGTCCCTTGTTTTAAAGTCCGGTGGGAGTGGGTGAGAGTCTCTGGCTGGCTTGAAATCAGCCCAAGGCAAGTCTTATGGCCACCGGTGCAGCAACCTAACACATCCAATCACGTCTGTTCACAGAAAACTAACAGGCTCAGGCCTGGTTAGTACATGGTGGGAGAGCCTCGTTGGAATACCATGTGTCGTAGGAGATCTTTTTCCTCTGCCTGCTCACTGCAAGCTTTTGACCATGCTGTACAGCATACCGTGACAACAGAAGGTACCCCAGTGATGATCAGGGGGCCCTTCAAGACCCCCAGAAGTTTGGGGTCCATCCGCGGCTGCCCATGATTCTCCCCTACAAGCTGCGAGGCAAGGAGGCTCCCCGGGACCACCAGTGAGGGTTTGCGGCTAGCCGCATCTGCCCAGGGGGTGTAAGAACCCATTGTGGCTGGAGGGCAATGGAGCCCCATTTCCTGGCTCGGTGGGTGAGCGGCATCCCTGGTTTGGAAGTCCAGCGAGTGGGTGGTGTGAGTCTCTGGCTGACTTGAAATCAGCCCAAAAGGAATGTCCTATAGGCCGCCAGCCACACCAACCTAAACACACCCAATCTCGTCTGTTTACGGAAGCTAAGCAGGCTCAGCCTCGTTAGTTCTTGGATGGGTGACCACCTCGGAATACCGGTGTAGAGGAGTCTTTCTCGCGTCGCTCGACTGCATGCTTTTGATCATGGGGTCCCGCGTACCCCAACGGTGGTCAGCAACCCCCGCGTGAGGATCAGAGGGCCCCCAGAGAGGTAGGGGGCAACCGCAGCTGCCAGGATTCTCCCTGACCAAGCCGATAGATGAGGGTAAGGATCCCCATTTCCTCTGGCTGGTGGGTGAGCGGCATCCCTGGTTTTAAAATCCCGCGGGATGGGGTGAGAGGTCTCTGGCTGGCTTGAAATCAGCCCAAGGCAAAGTCTTATGGCCACCGCGCCGCACCAACCTAAAGACATCCAATCTCGTCTGTTCACGGAAGCTAAGCAGGCAGGCCTCGTTAGTTCTTGGATGGGTGACCACCTGGAATACCAGGTGTCGTTGGAGTCTTTTCTTCTGCCGTCGCTCGACTGCATGCTTTTGATCATGGGGTCCCACGCTACCCCAACGGTGGTCAGGAACCCCCGTGAGGATCGGAGGCCCCCAGAGGAGGGTAGGGGGCCATCTGCGCTGCAGGGTCTCCCTGACAAGCTGAGAGACAAGGGTAAAGTAGCCCCCATTCCTCGGCTGCGTGTGGTGAGTGTGTACCTGGTTTGAAAGACCCTGGCAGAGGGTCAGAGTCTCTGGCTGGCTTGAAATCAGCCCAATGCAATGTCTTATGGCCACCGGCTCACCAACGTAAACACCTCCAATCTCGTCGTTCACAGAAGCTAAGCAGGCTCAGGCCTGGTTAGTTCTTGGATGGGAGACCACGTGGGAATAACCATGTGTCATAGGCGATCCTTTCCTCTGCCTTGCTCAATGCGCCTTTTGACCATGCTGTACAGCGTACCCTGAAAGCAGACAGGCACACCCCAGTGATGATAAGGGTGCTCTCCAAGACCCAGGAAGGTAGGGTCCAAACGAGTCCACCAACTGCCATGTTTTCTCCCCCACCAACTGAGAGGCAAGAGAGGCTCCCCGGACCTCCAGTGAGGGCTTGCCGTTAGCCGCATCTGCCCAGGGGGTGCAAGAGCCCATGTGGCTGGAGGGCAAAGGAGCCCCATTTCCCCTGGCTGGTGGGGTGAGCGCGCATCCCTGGTTTCGTAGTCCCACGAGAGTGGGGTGAGAGTCTCTGGCTGACTTGAATCAGCCCAAAAGGAATGTCCTATGGCCGCCAGCCACACCACATTAAACACAATCTCGTCTGTTCACGGAAGCTAAGCAGGCACAGGCCTCATTAGTTCTTGGATGGGTGACCACCTGAGAAAACCAGTGTCATTGAGGTGTTTTCTGCGTTCGCTCGGACTGCATGCTTTTGATCATGGGGTCCCACGTACCCCAACGGTGGTCAGGAAACCCCCATGAGGATCGGAGAGGCCCCCAGGGAGGTAGGCGGCCAACCGCAGCTGCTCAGGATTGTCCCTGCCAGACCGAGAGACAAGGGTAAGGAGCCCCATTTCCTCTGGCTGTGGGTGAGCGCTGTCCCTGGTTTGAAAGTCCCGGGGAGAGGGTGAGATGTCTCTGGCTGGCTTGAAATAAGCCGAAATGCACAGTCTTATGGCCACCGGCGCACCACCCTAAACATGTCCAATCTTGTCTGTTCAAAGAAGCTAAGCGGCTCAGGCCTGGTTAGTACACGGATGGGAGACCACATGGGAATACCATGTGTCGGTAGGAGATCTTTTCCTCTGCCCTGCTAAACTGCAAGCTTTTGACAATGTTGAACAGCGTACACTGACAGCAAACAGGTACCCCCAGTGATGATCAGGGGGACCTCCAAGACCCCTTGGGAAGAGTTGGGTCCAACCATGGCTGCCCCATGATTCTCCGTTACCAAGCTATGAGAGAAGAGGGTAAAGGAGCCCCATTTCCTTCTGACTGGTGGGTGAGCGGTGTCCCTGGTTTTAAAGTCCCGGGAGTGGGTGAGAGTCTCTGGCTGGCTTGAAATCAGCCCAAGGCAAAGTCTTATGGCCACCGGTGCACACACACCTAAACACATCCAATCCATCTGTTCACAGAAAGCTAAGCCAGGCTCAGGCCTGTTAGTACATGGATGGAGACCCCGTGGGAATACCATGTGTCGTAGGAGATCTTTTCCTCTGCCTTGCTCAACTGCAAGCTTTTGACCATGCTGTATAGCATACTGTGACAACAGACAGGTACCCCCAGTGATGATCAGGGGCGCTCCAAGACCCCCAGGAAGGTTGGGGTCCACCACAGCTGCCCATGATTTCCCTTACCAAGCTGGAGAGGCGAGGGAGGCTCCCCGGACCACCAGTGAGGCTTGCGCGTAGCCTCATCTGCCCAGGGGCTAAGAGCCCATGATGGCGGGAGGGCAAAGAGCCACATTTCTCCTGGCTAGTGGGTGAGCGGCATCCCAGGTTTGGAAGTCCCAGGGAGTGGTTGAGTCTCTGGCTGACTTGAAATCGCCCAAAAGGAATGTCCTAATGGCCGCCAGCCACACCAACCTAAACACATCATCTCGTCTGTTTCATGGAAGCTAAGCAGGCTCAGGCCTCGTTAGTTCTTGGATTGGTGACAACCGGGAATACCAGGTGTCGTAGGAGGTCTCTTTCTTCTGCGTCGCTCGACAGCATGTTTTGATCATGAGTGGGTCCCGCCGTACCCACACGTGGTCAGAAACACCCGTGAGGATCGGAGGCCCCCAGGGAGGGTAGGGGGCAACCGCAGCTGCCCCAGGATTCTCCATGACAAGCTGAGAGACGAGATAAAGGAGCCCATTTCCCTGGCTGGTGGGTAGCGGCATCCCTGGTTTGAGATCCAGGGGAGTGGTGAGAGTCTCTGGCTGGCTGAATCAGCCCAAAAGGAATGTCCTATGGCCGCCAGCCACACCGACCTAAACACATCCAATCTCGTCTGTTCACGAAGCCAGCAGGCTCAGGCCTCGTTAGTTCTTGGATGGTGACCACCTGGAATACCAGGTGTCGTAGGAGGTCTTTTCCTTCTGCGTCGCTCGACTGCATGCTTTTGATCATGGGTCCCGCGTACCCCAACGCGTGGTCAGGAACCCCCCGTGAGGATCGCAGGGCTCCCAGGGAGGTAGGGGGCCAACACGCCCAGCTGCCCAGGATTCTCATGACCAAGCCGAGAGACGAGAGTAAAGGAGCCCCTATTTCCCCGGCTGGTGGGTGAGCAGCATCCCTCGGTTTGGAAGACCCTGGGAGGGTGAGGAGAGTCTCTGGCTGGCTTGAATCAGCCCAAATGTGAAAGTCTTATGCCACCATCGCACCAACCTAAACACTTCCATACTCATCTGTTCACAGAAGCCAAGGCGGCTCACGCTGCGTTAGTACTTGGATGGGAGACATCGTCGGGAAGACCATGTGTCCGTAGGAGATCTTTTCCTCTGCCTTGCTCACTGAAGCTTTTGACCATGCTGTACGCGTACCCTGACAGCAAACAGGTACCCCCCATGATGTCTCATCCCTAGTGATGATCGGTGTCTCCAAGACCCCCAGGAAGGTAGGGGCTCACCACGCACTGCCCATGTTTCTCTCCTACCAAAGCTGAGAGGCGAGGGAGGCTCCCCGGGACCTCCAGGGAGGCCTAGCGGTTAGCCGCGATCCACCCAGGAGTGTAAGAGCCCATTGTGGCTGGAGGGCAAAGGAGCCCCCATTTCCCCTGGCTGTGGTGGGTGAGCGGTATCCGGCTTCGTAGTCCCAGGGAGTGGGTGAGAGTCTCTGTGACTTGAAATCAGCCCAAAAGGAAATGTCCTAATGGCCGCCAGCCACACCAACCTAAACACATCACAATCTCGTTCTGTTCACGGAAGCTAAGCAGCTAGGGCCTCGTTAGTTCTTTGATGGTGACACACTGGGAATACCAGGTGTGTAGTAGGAGGTTTTTTTCTTCTGCGTCGCTCGCAGCATGAGCTTTGATACGTGGGGTCCCCGTACCCCAACGTTTGCGCAGACCCCCATGAGGATCGGAGGCCCCCAGGAGGTAGGGGCCACGCAGCTGCCCGCATTCTCCCTGACCAAGCCGAGAGACGGCAGTTAAAGGAGCCCCATTCCTCTGGCTGTGCGTGGTGAGCGGTGTCCCTGGTTTGAAAGACCCTGGTGAGAGGGTGAGGGTCTCTGTGGCTTGAAATCAGCCCAATTGCAATCGTTTTATGGCCACCGCGCTACCAACGTAACACCTCCAATCTCGTCTGTTCACAGAAGACTAAACAGGCTCAGCCTGTTTAGTACTTGGATGGGAGCCAGAGAATACCATGTTGGAATACCATGTGGGAATACCATGTGGGAATACCATGTGGGAATACCATGTGGGAATACCAGATGGGAAATACCATGTGGGAATACATGTGGAATACCATGTGGGATACCATGGTCGTAGGCAATTTTTCCTCTGCCTTTCTCAACTGCAAGCTTTTGACCATGCGCTGTACAGAGTACCCCCTGACAGCAGACAGGTACCCCCAGTGATGATCAGGGTGCTCTCCAAGACCCCCAGCGAACGTTAGGGGTCCACACGACTGCCCATGTTTTCCCCTACTAAGCTGAGAGCGAGGGAGGCTCCCCGGGACCTCCAGTGAGGGTTGTGGTTAGCCGCATCTGCCCAGGGGTGTAAGAGCCCATTGTGGCTGGAGGGCAAAGGAGCCCCATTTCCCTGGCTGGTGGCTTTGGTGAGCGGCATCCCTGGTTTCGTAGTAGTCCCAGGAGTGGGTAAGAGTCTCTGGCTGACTTGAAATCAGCCCAAAAGGAATGTCCTATGGCCGCCATGCCACACCACATTAAACACATCTAATCACTGTCTGTTCACGGAGCTAAGCAGTCAGGCCTCGTTAGTTCTTTGATGGGTGACCACCTGGGATACCAGGTGTCGTAGGAGGTCTTTTCTTCTGCATTGCTCGACTGCATGCTTTTGATCATGGGGTCCACCGACTAACCCAACGCGTGGTCAGGAACCCCCCCGTGAGGATCGGAGGGCCCCCAGAGAGGTAGGGGCCAAGCAGCTGCCCAGTATTCTCCCTGACCAAGCCGAGAGATGAGGGTAAGGAGCCCCATTTCCTCTCTGGTGTGTGGGTGTAGAGCGGTGTCCCTGGTTTAAAATCCCGGGAGTGGTGGTGAGAGTCCTCTGCGTGCGATGAAATCAGCCCAAGGACAAAGTCTTATGGCACCGGCCGCACCACCTAAAGACATCCAATTCGTCTGTTCACGCGAAGCCAAGCGGCACAGGCCTCGTTAGTTCTTGGATGGGGACCACCTGGTGAATACCAGGTGTCGTTGGAGGTCTTTCTTCTGCGTTGCTTGACTGCATGCTTTTGATCATGGTTCCCACGTACCCCAATGGTGTCAGGAAAACCCCGCGTAGGATCGGAGGGCCCCCAGGATAGGGGGGGCCAACCGCAGCTGCCCAGAATTCTCCCTGACCAAGCCGAGAGACTGGAGAGAAAAGGAGCCCCCATTTCCTCGGCTTGGGTGAGCGGTTGTCCCTGGTTTGAAAGACCCTGGGAGAGGGTGAGAGTCTGGCTGCGCTTGAAATCAGCCCAAATGCAAAGTTTTATGGCCAACCGGCGCACCAACGTAAACACCTCCAATCTCGTCTCGTGTTCACAGAAGCCAAGCAGGTTCGGCCTGGTTAGTACTTGGATGGGAGACCACATGGGAATACCAGTGCGTAGTAGGCAATCTTTTCCTCTGCCTTCCTCGCTTTCTCAACTGCAAGCTTTTTACCATGCTGTACAGAGTAACCCTGACAGCGAGCAGGTACCCCAGGATGATCAGGGTGCTCTCCAAGACCCGCAGGAAGGTAGGGTCCAACCACGGCTGCCCATGTTTCTCCTACTAAGTGAGAGGCGGGAAGGCTCCCCAGGACCTCCAGTGAGGGTTTGCCGTTAGCCGCATCTGCCCAGGGGGTGGGTTTAGAGAGCCATTGTGGCTGAGGGCAAAGGAGCCCCATTTCCCCTGGCTGGTGGGTGGTGAGCGGCATCCCTGGTTTCGTTCGTGTCCCAGGGAGTGGTGAGATGTCTCTGGCTGACTTGAATCAGCCCAAAAGGAATGTCCTATGGCCGCCAGCCACACCACATTAAAACACATCTAATCACGTCTGTTCAGCGAAGCTAAGCAGGCTCAGGCCTCGTTAGTTCTTAGATGGGTGACACCTGGAATACACGGTGTCGTAGGAGGTCTTTTCTTTGCGTTGCTTCGACTGCATGCTTTTGATATGGGGTCCCACGTACCCCAACGGTGTGGTCAGGAACCCCCCATGAGATCGGAGCGCGCCAGAGTGGTAGGGGGCCAACCGCAGCTGCCCAGGATTCTCACTGACCAGCCCGAGAGATGAGGGTAAAGGAGCCCCATTTCCTCTTGGCTGGTGTGAGGTTGTCCCTGGTTTTTTTAAAATCCCGGGGAGTGGTGAGAGTCTCTTTCTGGCTTGAAATCAGCCCAAAGGCAAAGTCTTTAGGCCACCGGCCGCACAACCTAAAGACATCCAATTTCGTTGTTCACGGAAGCCAAGCAGGCACAGCTTCGTTAGTCTTCGGATGGGTGACCACCTGGGAATACCAGGTTGTTGGAGGTCTTTTCTTCTGGTTGCTCGAACTGCATGCTTTTGATCATGGGGCCCACGTACCCCAACGTGGTCAGGAACCCCCGTGCAGGATCGGAGGGCCCCCAGGGAGGTAGGGGAAAACCTGCCCAGCTGCTCGGATTTCCCCTGACAAGCCGAGAGACGAGAGTAAAGAGCCCATTTCCTCTGGGTGGTGGGTGAGCAGCATATCTGGTTTCATAGTCCCAGGAGTGGGGTGAGAGTCCTTCGGCTGACTTGAAATCAGCCCAAAAGGAAATGCCCTATACGCGCCTAGCCACACCAACCTAAACACATCCAATCTCGTCTGTCAAGAGCTCTAAGCCAGGCTCAAGCTAGTTCGTCTAACTTGATGGGTGACCACCTGGGAATACCAGGTGTCGTAGGAGGTCTTTTCTTCTGGGTCGCTCGACTGCATGCTTTTGATCATGGGCTCCCACGTACCCCAACGGTGGTCAGGAACCCCCCATAAAGATCAGAGGGCCCCCAGGGAGGTAGGGGGCCAACCGCAGCTGCCCAGGATTCTCCCTGACCAAGCCGAGAGACGAGAGTAAAGGAGCCCCATTTCCAGTGGCTGGTGGGTGAGCGGTGTCCCTGGTTTGAAAGACCCTGGGAGAGGGTGAGAGTCTCTGGCTGGCTTGAAATCAGACCAAATGCAAAGTCTTATGGCCACGGCGCACCAACCTAAACACTTAACATCTCGTCTGTTCACGGAAGCCAAGCAGGCTCAGGCCTCGTTAGTTCTTGGATGGGTGACCACCTGGGAATACCATGTGTAGTAGGAGGTCTTTTCTTCTGCGTCGCTCGACTGCATGCTTTTGATCATGGGGTCCCGCGTACCCCAGCGGTGGTCAGGAACCCCCCGTAAAGATCGGAGGGCCCCCAGGGAGGTAGGGGGCCAACCGCAGCTGCCCAGGATTCTCCCTGACCAAGCCGAGAGACGAGAGTAAAGGAGCCCCATTTCCACTGGCTGGTGGGTGAGCGGTGTCCCTGGTTTGAAAGACCCTGGGAGAGGGTGAGAGTCTCTGGCTGGCTTGAAATCAGCCCAAATGCAAAGTCTTATAGCCACCGGCGCACCAACCTAAATGCAACAGGAAAGGGGTTAATGTCATTGTTGGTGTCTGCTATAAGCCGCCAAATGCTAGCAGAGAGGAGGTGAGTCAACTTCATATGCAGTTGGCAAGGGCTGCAAGTTTGGGGAGTGTGCTCATAATGGGGGACTTCAATTACCCTGACATTGATTGGTGTGGTGGAACTGCCATCACAGAAAAAGGCGATGAGTTCCTGAATTTGCTGCAGGATAATTTTCTCTCACAGGTGGTTGAGTTTCCTACTAGAAAAGGAGCTCTGTTTGATCTGGTAATATCTAACATTGTGGAGCGCATTATAGATATAAAGGTAACTGGAGGCTTAGGGAATAGTGACCATGAAATAGTGGCATTTGGACTTTGTTATCGAAAGGAAAAGTGCGCTGGGTTAACAAAGACATTTAATTTCAGGAAAGCAAATTTTCCCAGGTTAAAAGCAGCTCTCCAGAATGTCAACTGGGATAATGTATTATCAGGTAAAGGTACTGAACAGAAGTGGACTGTGTTCAAGGGGATTTTAAGCCAGTTCACATCTAAATTTATACCCTTGGGAAAAAAATGTAAAAAAAATAAATCCGCGCCCATGTGGCTGAATTCTGATGTAAAGAGGCAAATGGTAAGGAAGAAAAAGGCATTTAAAACCTTTAAGGCCAAGGGAACGGAAAGGGCCTTTAGGGAGTATAAAAACTGTAACAAGGAGTATAAGAAAGCAATCAAACTAGCTAAAATTAATAATGAAGTTAGGATAGCTGAAGAAAGCATCACTAAGCCTAAACATTTTTTTAAGTATATTAATAGTAAGAAGATGAGGACTGAGAATGTGGCACCATTAATTCATGGGGATAAGTTAGTTACGGAGGATGGCGATAAAGCAAATGTCTTGAATATTTTTTTTTCCTCTGTATACACTATAGAAGATCCAAGTACAGATATCATATATATCTGGGTATAGTAGCAATAAAGGTATACAAGATTCAAGTTCACTTTGGTTAACCGAGGATATGGTACAGAAAGAACTAAATAAGGTTAATATTAATAAATCACCTGGACCGGATAAAATACATCCTCGGGTACTTAAGGAGCTAAGTTCAGTTTTATCTAGGCCATTGTTTCTTATTTTTGCTGATTCCCTCATGTCCGGTGGTGTGCCTCTGGATTGGAAAAAGGCTGATGTTATTCCAATATTCAAAAAGGGTAGTCGTTCACAGTCGGGTAATTACAGGCCTGTAAGTTTAACTTCAGTGGTGGGGAAATCCTGGAAAGTTTAATAAGGGAACATGCTCTAGAGTATGTTTCAAGGACTAACATTATAAGTAGTAACCAGCATGGATTTAGGAGGAATAGATCTTGTCAAACTAACTTGCTTGGCTTTTATGAGGAAGTAAGTAGAAATTTAGACTCTGGTATAGCAGTAGATGTAGTTTACTTGGATTTTGCAAAGGCTTTTGATACAGTCCCCCATAGGCGACTAATGAATAAGCTAAGGTCTGTTGGTCTGGGGAGTCACATTTGTACATGGATAGAAAATTGGTTTAAGAATAGGATGCAGAGAGTAGTTGTTAATGGGGCTTCATCATTATGGACTAAAGTGCTAAGTGGGGTGCCACAGGGTTCTGTGTTGGGGCCGCTTCTATTTAATCTATTTATTAATGATTTGGAAGTGGGTATTGTCAGCAAGGTTTCTGTGTTTGCTGACGACACAAAACTTTGTCGACCATTAAAAACTTCAGAGGATGTGCAATCGTTGCAAGGGGATCTAGATAGATTATCACATTGGGCTGCTAAGTGGCAGATGAAATTCAATGTTGATAAATGTAAGGTGATGCATTTTGGACTTAAAAATACTTGTGCTACTTATACCATAAATGGCTCTGTGTTAAGTGAATCCCTGTTGGAAAGGGATCTTGGAGTTTTGGTGGATAACAAACTTAAAGGTAGCAAGCAGTGCCAGGCGGCAACAGCCAGAGCCAGCATGGTATTGTCTTGTATAAAGAGAGGTATGGATTCAAGGGAGGAAAATGTAATTCTCCCTCTTTACAAAGCATTGGTAAGGCCTCATCTGGAATATGCAGTGCAATTTTGGAATCCTGTGTACAAAAAGGACATCTTTGAAATGGAAAGGGTTCAGAGAGGGGCAACTAAATTAATAAGGGGATTGGAGGAGCTTGAATATGAAGAGAGACTGGAAAAGTTACAATTATGTACGCTGGAGAAAAGGCGCTTGCGTGGGGATATGATTACTGTGTATAAATACATTAACGGGCCATACAATAAACTATCTGGGGCATTGTTCACCAATAGAACATGTCAAAGGACACAAGGACATCCCTTAAGACTTGAAGAAAAAAGGTTTAGGCTTCAAGCTCGGAAAGGGTTTTTCACTGTGAGAACGGTAAAGCTATGGAACTGTCTTCCAGTGGACGTTGTAATGGCAGGTTCATTGGTCAGTTTCAAAAAAAAGCTGGATGAGTTTCTGCAAACAAGGAATGTTACAAGTTACTGGTATTGATACATAAAGTAGAGTTGATCCAGGGAAATTTTCGATTGCCACTTGGAGTCAGGAAGGAATTTTTCCCCCCTTCATAAATTTGGTGGGGTTTTTTTGCCTTCCTCTGGATCAACAGTTAGGCAGGAAATGAGGATATTGCTAGATGGGTTGGACTGGATGGACGTATGTCTTTATTCAACCTGAAATACTATACCTCCAATCTCGTCTGTTCACAGAAGCTAAGCAGGCTCAGGCCTGGTTAGTACCTGGATGGGAAACCACGTGGGAATACCATGTGTCGTAGGAGATCTTTTCCTCTGCCTTGCTCAACTGCAAGCTTTTGACCATGCTGTACAGGGTACCCCGACAGCAGACAGGTACCCCCAGTGATGATCAGGGTGCTCTCCAAGACCCCCTGGAAGGTAGGGGTCCAACCACAGCTACCCATGTTTCTCCCCTACCAAGCTGAGAAGCGAGGGAGGCTCCCCGGGACCTCCAGTTAAGCCTAGCGGTTAGCCGCATTTGCCCAGGGGGTGTAAGAGCCCATTGTGGCTGGAGGGCAAAGGAGCCTTAAATCATGCCCAAATGCAAAGGTCTTATAGCCACCGGCGCACCAACCTAAACACTTCCAATCTCGTCTGTTCACGAAGGCTCAGGCCTTTAGTACTTGGATGGGAGACCACAATGGGAATACCAGTGTCGTAGGAGATCTTATCCTCTGCCTTGCTCAACTGCAAGCTTTTGACCATGCTGTACAGGGTACCCCCGCACAGCAGAGTCACCCCCAGTGATGATCAGGGTGCTCCCCAAGACCCCCTGGAAGCAGGGTCAACCACGGCTACCCATGTTTCTCCCCTACCAAGCTGAAGCGAGGGAGGCTCCCCGGGACCTCCAGTAAAGCCTAGCGGTTAGCCGCATTTGCCCAGGGGGTGTAAGAGCCCATTGTGGCTGGAGGGCAAAGGAGCCCCATTTCCCCTGGCTGGTGGGTGAGCGGCATATCTGGTTTCATAGTCCCAGGGAGTGGGTGAGAGTCTCTGGCTGACTTGAAATCAGCCCAAAAGGGCCTATATGCCCATGGCGCAGCCACATCAGAACCAACCCAGATCATCAACAAACAACTAAACAATGAAGTGAAGAGCAGGACTCTTTCCAAAATCCATTAGATACATCTAAACACTGCAGGAAGTCTGACAATGATAAGCTTGTGAAGGTTCTCATTCATCCAGGTCTGGCCTAGTCATCCGACTGGCTTTCGTCAACCCCCCCACCCACCTCGACACCAACTGTCTGCCATGTATCAATGCTGTTTTTGACACCTTACCTGGGCGTTCCTATACACCTTAGACCACTATCCAATCATGTCCTTAACACTTGGCTGTGATATGCTAATGGGATTTTCCGGTACATAATTGCCACAGATTCTTGTACAAGTCATTCTGAATTGAGAAAGCCAGTCGGATGACTAGCGAAACATCTTCAAGAACTACATTCCAAGTCCAGTTTGATCTAATTGAATACAACAGTATACTGACCAGATTCATCTCTTACAAAGTAAAAGCCTGTGATATGGATGTAATTCTACCCGAAAGATCAATACAGCTCCCCTGCATACTACTGCAATATCCAAACTTTTACCCTAGTCCCTATGTGTTGGGCACTTTCCTTAAAGGAGAACAAACCCATTTTTTATATTCCAAATCTAAAACACACCCCCCTAAAACACCAATAACTATAAAAGAATGCCACTTTAGTAAACCTGTTAAAAAAGTAAATTAAGCCTGTTAGAACTGGATGAATATCTGTGTGTATGTGCAGTGTCAGACCACACCTCCTGACCTCAGTCATATGCTTCCTTCTTTATCTGTGTCCTGTAAAAGGATTGCTAGTATTATTACATGGGTGTGACCAACTGGAAACACGTTTCTGCCATAGCGATAGGACTGAGCCATTTGCAGAACATAATAGTCGTTGACCAACTGTGTGATACTAGAATGCTGAGTAAAGCACAACCATTTGTTATTTAGTAAATTCCCAGAGCCTGTATCAAAATGAGAGGTAAGACACCGATTACTGGTTTTATATCAAGTGTTCTGCCTTCTAGTTCAGTTTTGTTTCTGTGGCTTTAGTTGCCCTTTTAAGTCTGGAATCAAGGTCTGATAACACCAATCCACAAAAGTAGACCGTTATGATCCAGGCCAACTACAGAGGCATCTGTGTGAGCAGTTGTACCTGGAAAACTGTATCACAGCATTCTAATAAGAGAATCATTACTTTCCTCACACAACATAACGTCTCAGTAAAAGCCAAGCTGGGTTCTTACCAAACAATCGTACCACTGATCCCATCTACACTCTGCACAGCCTCATAATCATCATGGTCCACAACACAAGGAATGGGAAATATTTTGCCTGCTTTGTGGATTTTAAAAGGGCGTTTGATGCAGTGTGGCACCCCAGGCCTATTCCTAAAACTTCTGGAGAGTGAATAGGTGGGAAAAACATATGATGTCATCAAGAGCCTTATACTGGTATAAATGCAGTGTAAAGTGAATGGGAAAAGAACTTCATACTTCCTGCAGGTCGTGGGGGTCAGACAGAATGTAGCCTGAGTCCCACTCTCTCTTTAACATCTACATCAACCAAGGCACAGCTCTAGAAACCTCATCACACCAGGACTTACTCTACATGACACCAATGTAAGTTCCTGCTCTAACGCAGATGACCTCTTACTAACTATCACCAACAGAGAGTGCCTACAATAGTGTAGCCATCCTGGAGAAATTCAGCACAACCTGGGCACATCCCATAAATCCAAACAAACGAAAATTATGATGTTCCAGAAGAAAACAAAAATCACACATACCCTTCATTCACTTTGAATAAACGAGATCTCAGCTGAACAGAGAAATATACTTTCTCGGCCTGGAGATCAACCATTCTGGGAGCTTTAAGGCAGCTATATAGACTTTGAAAGCAAAAGCCAGCCGAACCTTCTATGCAATAAAAAACAACTGTGTATCACCCCTCAACACCACCGGAAAAGTCTGGCTTAAACCTTTGACAGTGTCATTTCCCCCAATCCTACTCTATGCAGTGAATATGGGGGCCCTGTCACCTATTCAACAATCAAATGGGAATCTGGCCCCCCAGAAATCTCCATCTAAATTCTGTAAGCACCTCCTCCAGGTCCATCGCAGTACATCAAACAGCGCTTGTCGGGCTGAAGCTTGGCAGATTGCCCATTACTGGCTTGAGATGCAAAAAAGGGCCCTAATCATTCTGGGCTCACCTACAGAACAGTAAGCCCCACTCTTACCATTATAAAGCCTCACTACACAACAAAGATCAAGAAAACCATGTGCACTGAAACAACTCATCAGCTCCCTACTAACATCAACCACATCCACAGAGCCCTGTCTAAACCTCAATACAGCCGCCATAACCAAAGCCAATTGGATTTACGTGGATAATGGAAGAAACAAATAAAAAAGTCCCAGAAACTAACTATATAACCAGCACTGGACAGAGACTACAACTGGCCCCCCTACCTGGAGAATAATCACAAACCTAAAGAGAGACTAGTCCTGAGTCTCTACATACTGAGTGCCCACAGCCGAAATCTAATCTGGCGGACACAGACAGACATATAAACCAAGAATTACAGACTGTGCCACACTGTGACCAGGGAACCTTAGAAGAGAGACCCACTTCCTTCTACAACTGCCCCAAATCCAAAGCATAATCGGGACCCCCCCTTTCAAGATGATGTTGGACTTTATAATTCATCCCTGAACGATGGGTCAACTCTTAGATGGAGAGAGAAAACTCTATATCCTGCGGGAAGAGGAGCGCACAGGATATTGGGGCACACTATGTAACGGCATGGTACATCTGCATATATCTATCTATCTATCTTCTATCTATATATCTATCTTTCATCTATCTATCTATCTATCTATCTATCTATCTATCTTCTATCTATCTATCTATCTATCTATCATCTATCTATCTATCTATCTATCTATCATATCTAGTCTATCATCTACTATCATCTATATATCTAATCAATCATCTATCTATCTATATCTATCTATCTATCATCTATCTATCTCATCTATCTATCAATCTATCTATCTATCTATCTATCTATCATCTATCTATATATCTCATCTATCTATCATCTACATCTATCATCTATCTATCATCCTATCTATCATCTATCTATCATCTATATATCTAATCAAATCTATCATCTAGTATTTATCTGACATCTATCATCTATCATAGATTTCGTGTTGGAGATTTTCTTGTTTTACAGCCACGCCCCCGCACAATAAGCACCTGCCCACTTGCCCGTTGCGGTGGCGCTCAATGCACGCCGTAATTCTTTCCTTGTGCCCTGGAAAACTTTCTGTGGACGCCCATGCTTTAAAGGGACACTAAGGTGAAAAAAATCACTTGCCTTTTATCCATTTCTATATTTTTTATGCTGCCTTCACTAGATGTCATGTCCTCCTCTCTGTATCCACCCCCCCTCCAAAACTGAGGCACAGCTATAGTGTGAGCATGGCATTGGAGATAATCTGTGCCCCACTACATCGTTAGCATTCACACCCAGTGACTTTGTGTTAATATGAAAGTAAAATGCTTTGCTATGGGAAGGTGCAGCACTGGGAGCTGTAGGAACTGCGTAGAATGAAGTAAGATTTATTAAGTCTGCGGAATCAAGTAGATTTTAGCTGTAAGTTAAGCTGGCCATACACAACAGCTCTGGCCTCGTTAGTTCTTGCATGGGTGACCACTTGGAATACCAGGTGTCGTGGAGGTCTTTTCTTCTGCTTCGCTGCTCGACTGCATGCTTTTGATCATGGGGTCCCACGTACCCCAACGGTGGTCAGGAACCCCTCTTAGGATCGGAAGGGCCCCAGGGAGGGGGGCCAACCCACACTGCCCAGATTCCCCTGACCAAGCCGAGAGCGAAAGGAGCCCCATTTTCCACTGTCTGGGGTTGA